>ML816998.1:96070-118981 GCA_009831015.1 Picea engelmannii
TTTAGTTTTTGTTTAATTCTTGTTAATAGTGTAGTTGTTTTCTTTCTAACCTTTTACATCACAGCTGTCATGACTAGCAGAGCCCAACTAGGCATGTAAGCACTCACTTTTTGCTCACACATCGACGAAAAGAGTGCAAACAGCATGCACTACATCTGGTCTAGATGTTGTCACATATAGTAAGCTACCAATCATTGACATGTATTTCCTCTGGTCTGTAGACTTTGAATCATCATATTTTCTCAACTTGCAACTGGTTTGCATAGGAGTGGTAACTAGTTTGCAATCTTCCATTCCAAACCTCTTTAGCATTTCTCTAATATACTTACTTTGAGAAATAAAAATTCCTTGGTTGCTTTGACGTATCTCAAGACCCAGAAAGAAGGATAGTTCTCCAAGTAATGACATTTCAAATTCATTTTGTACATCATTTGCAAATTTTTGGCTTAACCTATCATCATTACTTCCAAAAATAATATCATCATTATAAACTTCAATTGATAAAATATTATCTTGAGTCACCATGATGTAGATGTTGTTGTCTGCACTTCCTTTTCTGAACCCTGCCTGTTGTAGATATTTATCCAGTTTAGAGTACCATGCTCTAGGAGCATGTTTTATACCATACAAGGCCTTCTTCAATTTTCACATGTAATTTTCACTCTCTAACAACTGAAATCCTTCTGGTTGTTCGATGTAGACTTCTTCTTCATGTTTTTCTTATTCTTCATAAATTTGTTCCACTGATTCATTTTCTTCTTCCTTTGATTCTCGTCCACCTATTTCATCAACTGTTACATTGATTTTTTCCACAACTTTGTTCAATCTCAGATTGTTGTAACACTTGTATGCTTTCCTTGTACTTCAGTAACCAACAAGTAATCCTTTGTGCACACGAGAGTCAAAATTTCCCATTCTTCTATCTTCTTTTTTGATGTAGCATTTGCTTCAAAATATTTTGAAGTGCTTCACATTTGTTGGTCTTCCTTTCCATAGCTCGTAGGGAGTTTTTTCATTGTTGTTTCTAAGCATTACTCTTTTTTTAATATGAATTGTTGTATGCACTACATGTGTCAAAAAAATATCTGTCAATTTGGAATCCATTAGAATTTTTCAATCCATTTCATGTGTAATTAACATCCATAATGTTTCTTTGTCTCTGGAGCACTCTATGAACCAATCTATGAATCCATTCTCTCGTCCACTATCATATATTTGTCCAAACCTATTAAGTGTTCTTACAAATCCATCTTTGTCCATACTGTCCAAGACTCTAATGCACAATTTTCCATAATGTTGACCCATTTATTACTATACTATCATGAAGTCTTCACTAATACAACTATCAAACTGTACTTCTGCTAACTGGCTGCTCTAGATCTATCTACTCAAACTATGCAAGTTACTCGAAGGATGGTTCTTTGGTCTGTCACAGCTATCACATAGACTCCCCCTGTCTAATATTCATGTTACCTGGGAGTCTCTAAGTCGGATGGCTTAGAACAATTCATGTTCTCATGTGTATTCATTATCATCTTCATTGGTAGATTCATCATCTCTCTTAGCTCTGACTTCTTTCTTTTTGTCTGTGGATTCATCTTTCACTACAATGCCTAAAAATACAATCTCTTTAACATGTTCCTTATTTACTTGTCCTTCTTTTCTTTCAGTTATTTTCCAAACCTTTATGTATATGACATCTTTCTTTTTCTCTATAGAATTTTCTTCATCTCATTTTATTTCAATCTTGTGATCTCTAGGACCTGGTCTTTGTTCACATGTTCTTTGTGTTTTCTTATCCATACTTTCTTATATCCGATATCAGTGTTCTCTTTCATGGAATTATTGATCATGCTTCTACAATCACTAGCTATGTGTCCATAGTTATGACATTTTTAACATTCAATGTTACGTGGGGCCACATAGGCATTTCTTTCTTTAACATTTTTATAATCCCTGTAATCTGCAACCTTATGTCCAAAATTAGTACAATAAAAACAATGACCATAAACGAAATTTGCATACCTGGGAGGGAATGATCTTCTTTGTGGTGTATTCCTTTTGAATTTTTTCCTTGACTGATCATGATCATGATTGAAGCTTCTTTGTGGCTTGAACATGGATGGTCTTCTTGAAGATGTATCTTTAATAGTTTTCTTAGATTATGGTTGACCATGATTCCTTCCTTTGAGTACTTCTGCATAACTCTTTCTATTTTCTTCATTCTTGTTTTTTAGAAACTTAGAGTGGTTCTCTTCATTCTCTATAACTAATGTGGATGTTTCTATCTTTTCAATGTTCTTGTTGAGCTGAACAATTTTACTTCTCAATGTGACAAATTCTTCTTCAAGCTTCTCAACCTCTTCTTCTTTCTTCATTATCTGAGACTTCATGACTTATTTTGTTCTTTTCGTTTCTTCAAGATGGATTTTTAATGTGATTATTTCTTCTTCAAGTCCTTTCTTTTCTTGACCAAACTCTACCTCAATCTAGATTAGATCATTAGTTATTTCCTTAAGATGATCCATTAATATATTTTCTCGCATTTATGTTTCTTTCTTTTGTGTTGCTATGTTGGCTTCCAAATACTTCTTTTGATCTTTAAGATTTTCTTCAATCTTTCTGGCTTCTTCTACCTGAGTTATTAAGTTCTTGATGACTTGTTTGGCTTCTTCAAAAATGTGAGCACTTTCATTTTGTTTTATAAATTCTTTCCTGAGTGACTTGTTTTCTTCTCTTTCTTTTCTTAGTTCATCTAAATAACTGATCAATTCTTATTCATAATTGTCTGTTTTTTCAATTATTTTTTCTATCTCATTTCCTTCATGGCATTCTATTTCAAGATGTCCGCGTTTTTCATAATTAAAGAAAAAAAACATACCTATGTTGATTATGTACTCTTCATCTTATGAATTTGTTTGACATGGTGAACATATTTCTTCTTGATTTGTACCTTCATCTTCTTTGACATTTTTCGAATCTGCGATGGGTGAAGAATATATATCATGTAAATTCTCCCAAAGTTATTTGGTTGATGAACATTTACCAACATTTTCTCTTATCGAATTAGGTAATCCTTTCCAGATGAAATCCATTGCTATTTTGTTATTCTTCTTCAATTCCTTCTTGGCTGCAGTATTTTCCCTTTTTGAACTATCATATCTTGTAACGATTGATAGCCAAATATAATACTCATTTTTCTGTAAAAATACTTTTGTCCTTCCACTCCATATCTCATATTTTAAACCATTCTGGCCATTAAACAGTGGTACTCCATTCTCAGAATAATACATGATCTCCTTCTAGTGCTTAAACTATTTCCTCAAGGAACCTGCTCTGATACCAATTGTTGGATTACTAAGAGGGGGGTCAATCAGTAATAGAGAAATTTAATCATTTTTAACCATAAAATGCAAGTGTTATATCAATGTAGCATTATCATCAAATAGTTCCAGAGTAAATAAACAATGAACAAATGAGAAATCATACACATACATAGTACACCAGTGTTTTTACATGGAAACCCAAAGCGGGAGAAAACCACGAAATGATTTTTCTTATATGTATTTAATAATTACATTCATTGGAAGCACCAACTTCCTTTGTTTTCTAGTTGCAACTAGAACGAGGCTCCAACCCCCAATTTTCTCAGGATACAACATGAGGGAAGCTCCAACACCCCAATTCTTTGGCTACAACTAGATGGAGACTACAGCCCCATATGTTCTCCAGCTACAACCGAAAGGTGGTTACAACCACCTGTCCTTGCCCCATCCAACCACCCTGAAATATTAGCAGAATGATGGAACCCCTGTCACACTATCACTATGAGATATACTGTTGTAAACCTGTACCAATCAACCTGCACCAAACAACCTGTAACAACCTGTACCTGTTGGATTACTGAGAGGGGGGGTGAATCAGTAATAGTGTAATTATAATCTTTTTTCTTCAAATGTTATATCAATGTAGAATTATTATCCAATAATGAGCAGTAGGAAATAAACAATCACACACATACAAAGTACACCAGTGTTTTACGTGGAAACCCAAATCGGGAGAAAACCACGGAATGTTTTTTCTTATATGTCTTGAAGAATTACATTCATTGGAAGCACCAACTTCCTATGTTTTCCAACTGCAACTGGAAGGAGGCTCCAACCCCCTAGTTTCTTAGGCTACAACTTGAGGTAATCTCCAACTCCCCAATTCTCTGGCTACAACCAGAAGGAGGCTACAACCCCCTTTGTTCTCCGGCTACAACTAGAAGGTGGATACAACCACTTGTCCTTGCCTCATCCTACCACCCTGAAGTAGAAGTATAATGATGGAACCACTGTCACACTATCACTGTGAGATATACCACTGTAAACCTATACCGATAACTCTTAACCATGCATCAACCATGCACCAACCTGTACCAAACAACCTCTAATCAACCTGTACCATAAACAAGTGAATCCAACCATGTACCAAGTATGTACCAATCATGTGTCAAATACTCATCAACTCTGAATCATCAATATGTACAAACATCATCAACTATACACCTCATGTATGTGCCAACTCATCAACTAGTTGTCTCAACCATGTACTCAACATGTACCTCAACTAAAAGCCCTCATCAATTTCATCATGAAAATCTCATTTGTAGCTCTGTAATAGACCTGGTGTATATGATCACATTCCTGCAAACCTTCCTTAACTTTAACAACAAAAGACTAGCATTTTCATCAAACTTTTCTTTTGTCTCACATGCCTAATTTTGGATTAGTCAACAACCATAACTTGAAGTAATCATAACTTTGTACCTATAATGTATAAATATCTGAAACTGATACACAATGTTCCTTGGTTTGTTTTATGCAATTCCTCCAAGTGTCACTACTTGGAACCTCTCCAAAAAGGAGTTATAGCAAAAATGGCATACCTTGTTGAATTTTGGCTTATTCTAGAGAGCGACCTTGTAGAGCATGCCCCGCATGAAATATTTGTTGAAATGATCTGAAACTATTACACAGTATACTAAAGACTATACCCTAACCAACACATTTTTTCTCACTAAATTGTGATCTGTAATGAAGAAGTTATGACGTTTTTACACGAAACACCTTAGAAAGCACCATCAAAAGAATTTATCTTTCCTTACATTTCAGCCTTCTTTTCTTCACTTTCCTCAGAATTTCAGCTTAGATATCCTTTGGTTACCTCAGACACCTATAGATATTCAATATGCTCAAGTGTGATTAAAATGAGAGAGCCTTTCCTCTTATTTATACTCTCCAAGTAGCTTCCTTAAAAACATCTGCTAGGACACTTGGCCCCACTTTCCTTATTTTAGGGTTAACCCACTTCTAATTTCTCCATTAAATTTGTTATTGAAACAATTTATTTTGTATTCACTTTGAATTATAATACACTCATTACTTCACTTTATTATTTACCTTTTAAAATCTTTTAAACCACTTTGACTACTTTGACCTTTTGGGGCTTCTAGATGACATATGAGGGGAGGGTCCTCCAACTTTGTAAGGCCATAACTCTCAAACCGTGAGGAGTTATGTGACGTTCCACATACCACTAGAAATGGCATGACATGTACTATCCATATAGAATAGTATTATCTGAAAATATATCATAACTCATACCATTACCCATCAAACAAACTTGGGTCCATTACCCAAACCTGAGGTCTCCAACTTCTCATTACCATAACTCTCTAACCGTGAGGATTTATGTGATGTTCCACATACCACTGGAAATGGCATGAAAATAAATACCCATATAGGATATTTTCCATGAAAAATTCACTATCATTCATCTCATTATCCCACAATTAAGAATGGGGTCTCTTACTCCACAAAGCATCTTCCCGTGAGGACTTTCACCATAATGGGACCACTTTGGAGTTCATCTATATTTACTTCTTATCAACCATGAAAAAACAATAATGAGTCATATTTACATCAAACAATATTGTGTCCATTACCCAAAAAAAATTTCTACGGGGCTTTCTTCAAGGGTTGACATCAATGACAACCAGCCTTAATCAACAATCTCCCCCTTTAGCATTGATGGAAACACTCTGATGCAATACTGAAATCATATCACTCATGCTCCCCCTAGAACCATGCCTATGTCGTCTACATTTGATAAATCTTCTCCCCCTGGAACCATGCTTCTGTCCTCTACATCTGATAAATCTCTCCCCCTTTGTCATCAATGGCAAAGGTATCTTTCCATCCGGGGCTGCTCCTCCTGACTGAACTATCCTCTTATGGTGCTTCCTCATGTACATCTAAGCCATATAATATAAGCATTCAAAAAGAATTCATTTTGGAGTAGAAATAACTCCAATTCTTTGGCGAAGATATTCAAATGCTTCCCATGCAAGTGGTTTTGTAAAGATGTCTGATTCTTGTTCTTTTGTGCCCACATACTCAACTCTGATGTTCTTTTATGCAACCTGTTCCCGTAGAAAGTGATACTTGATTGGAATGTTCTTCGTCTTGGAGTGCATCACCGGGTTTTTTGAGATACTAATGGCACTTGTATTATCACAATATATTGGAATAGGCTCATCATACTCAACCTGTATATCTGTCAAAGTTTGTTTCATCCAAAGAATATGTGTACAACATGTTGTTGCTGCAATATACTCTGCCTCGGCTATAGATACAGATACCGATGATTGTTTCTTTCTTAGCCATGATACCAAACACTCGCCTAAGTAGAACGTTGCTCCACTAGTGCTTCGTCAGTCATCAATACAACCTACCCAATCTACATCTGTGTAGGCAATAAGTGATAGATATTTTCCTTTTGGATACCATAATCCAAACTCTTTTGTTCCTTTGAGATATATGAAGATTCTCTTTACTGCTAATACATGTGATTCCTTTGGTGCTTCTTGAAATCATGCCACTTGTCCAACTGCCTGCATTACATCTGGTCGGATGTTGTCACATATAGTAGGCTACCAATCATTGACCTGTATTTCCTTTGATCTGTAGACTTTGAATCATCATCTTTTCTCAACTTACAATTGGTTTGCATGGGAGTGATAACTGGTTTGAAATATTCCATTCCGAACCTTATTACCATTTCTCTGATATACTTGGTTTGAGAAATAAAAATTCCTTGGTTGCTTTGACGTATCTAAAGTCCCAGAAAGAAGGATAGTTCTCCAAGTAATGACATTTCAAATTCATTTTGCATGTCTTTTGCAAATTTCTGGCTTAATCTGTCATCATCACTACCAAAAATAATATCATCAACATAAACTTCAATTAAAAACATATTACCTTGACTTACCTTGGTGTAGAGGTTGTTGTCTGCACTTCCTTTTCTGAACCCTACCTGTTGAAAATACTTATCCAGTTTGGAATACCATGCTCTAGGAGCCTATTTTAGACCATACAAGGCCTTCTCTGACAACTGAAACTCTTTTGGTTGTTCAATGTAGACTTCTTCTTCAAGTTCCCCATTCATAAAAGTTATTTTACATCCATCTGATATACTTTAACATTTTTGGAGCATGCATAAGCTAAAAGAAAATGAATTGCTTCCATTCTGGCAACTGGGGCAAATGTCTCTTCAATGTCGATTCCTTCAATCTGTGTATATCCTTTACATACCAATCTAGCTTTGTTCCTTGTAACCTGTCCATCTTCATTCAATTTATTCCTGAAAACCCATTTTGTGTCTATCACATTCTTATTCTTTGGTCTTGGAATCAATTCCCAAGTGTCATTTTTCTCTATTTGATCCAATTCTTCATCCATGGCATTATTCCAAAATTCATCCTTGATGGCTTCTTCAAAATAGTTTGGTTCAATTGCAGATAAGATTGCTAGGTGTGTTTGTTCTGATGAACAGATTTTTCTTCTAGTCTCAACTCCTGCATCTTTGTTTTCAATAATCTGATCTGAAGGATGATTCTTCTGTACTTGTTTGCTAGGTGTCTTTGGAGATACTTGATGAACTTGTTCTTCTAGTTCTGTCAAATTCTCTTCATCTTCATCTTCCTATTCTACTTCTTTTTCATCTTCTTCTTCGAAAATTTGTTCCATTGATTTGTTTTCTTCTTCCTTTGATTCTGGTCTACCTGGTTCATCAATTGTTACGTTGACGCTTTCCACAACTTTGTTTAATCTTAGGTTGTAACACTTGTATGCTTTCCTTGTACTTGATTAACCAACAAGTATTCCTTTGTCCACATGAGAGACAAACTTTTCCATTCTGCCATCTTCTCTTTTGATGTAGCATTTTCTTCCAAAAACTCTGAAGTGCTTCACATTTGTTGGTCTTCCTTTCCATAGCTCATAGGGAGTTTTATCAGTGTTGTTTCTGAGAATTAATTTGTTTTGAATGTGAATTGTTGTATGCACTGCCTATGTCCAAAAAATATCTATCAACTTTGAATCCATTATCATTGTTCGAGCCATTTCTTGTATTGTCCTGTTCTTTCTTTCAACAACTCCATTCTGTTGAGGTGTCCTAGCGACAGATAATTTCCTTTTTATTTCATGATTGCTGAAGTAGTCCATAAATTCCTTTGAGGTAAATTCTCCTCCATTATCCTATCTTAAGCATTTGATTCTTGAATCCATCTCATTTTCAACAATTTCCTTGTACATCTTGAAATTTTCAAAAGCTTCTAACTTGTTCTTAAGAAAACAAACTGTAGTCATTCTTGTATAATAATCAACTAATAACATAAAGTATCTCTCACCTTTTAAGCCTTTTGTTGTAGTTGGTCCAACTAGATCAGTATGCACAATTTCCAGTGGTTTTTTTGTTGAATATTCCTTTGATTTGAACCTGGTCTTTGTTTGCTTTCCTTGTTGGCAATGCTTGCATAAAGTGTTGGTTGGTTTCGTGATCTGGGGCATTTCTCTAACTTCTTCTCTTTTGTTGATTTTGAAAAGGTTATCAAAATGCATGTGACCCATTATTTTGTTCCATAGCCAACTTTCATCTTCCTTTCCTAGAAAACACTTTTCATTTCCAATTCCGCTTAACACATATATGTTGCTTGAAGTTCTTGCAGTTGTAGCGACCAATTTCCCTGAACCTTATTTTCTTGTCTCACACTTTTGTGAATCAAAAGTAACTTTATGACCTTGGTAACACATTTGATTCACACTTAAAAGATTATGTTTCATATCTTCTACTAGTAGAACATTTTCTGCCTTTTCATTCTTGTTCCAAATTCAGACTATGCATTTTCCAATGATTTTGGTTGAATCGTCATTTCCAAAGGAGACTGATCCATCTCTTTTCTTTTGTAATGTAAGAAACTTTTCTCTATCACCTGTCATGTGTTTTGAACATCCACTGTCAACATACCAACCACGTTTCTTTTGTTTAGCTTGTAGAGCAACTATGCATTCTTCATTGCTATAATGATATTGCTTTCTTATCCATGTCGTTTTATGAGGTTCTTGTTTGTGACTCTGTTGAGGTTCTTGAGGAGGGACTGTCATTCTGCAATTTTTGGCCATGTGTCCAAAATTGTTACATTTGTAACATTCCACTTCAGTTCTCAAAGATTCAAGCCTGTTGTAACTTATTCTCTGTGTTTCACTAGGTCTTCTTGAATAACCCCTTTGTGTATGGCTCTCAAAGTAGTTATTGTTCATGTTGTTAGCTCTACAATTTACAGCTTTATGTCCAAAATTATTACATGCATAACATAAACCAAAAAATATAGTTTGATACCTGGTAGTTGAAGATCTTCTGAAAGGAGGTGCTCTTATGAATCCTTCTTCTTCTTGAGGCCTACCTATCTTTTGTTGATTCTGAAATCTGAATCTTCTCAGTGGAGTAGTGCCCCTGTAATCTTCCTTGTATATATTTTTATCTCCTTTGATTGTTTCTACATAGATTTTTGGATTTGTTTCTTTATCGGTTGTTTTGGATCTTGATCCCTTTTCTGTCTAATTGTATCCAAGTCCGGACTTGTCAAGATGAGATTTTTTACTGTTGATAATTTCATCCAGAACTTTTGAGATATTCTGCATATTTTTCTTTTGAATATCCTTTCTTAGTGTGACAATATTTGCTTCCATGTTTCCAATGATCATGTCCTTTCCTTCTAGTTTTTCTTTGAGTGCTTCTTCAATTCTTTTATCTTCCTCTATTTGAACCTTCAATTTTGTGGTCATTTGTTCTAGTTCTTGAGTGTCTTTTTTCTTATCTAGTTCTTCTTATAGTTTCTTGTTTTTCTTCTTTTCTCTCCTGATAACTTCTATGGCACTCATTAATTTTTCTCGGAATTCAACATCTACCTCTTCAATTTCTTCTTCATATGCTTCTTCATATTCTTCTTCAGAGTCTTCTTTATCAGATTCTTCTACTTCCATGAATAGAACTCTCCCTATTTCACTTTCACTAACTTCATCTTCATCTAATGATGAGATGTCTTCTTTGGTGCAAAATATTTTCTTGAAAACTTTCTTTGTAGTTCATTTACCTTTATATGTTTGTCTACCTTTTGAGTAACCTTCATCATTTCTCTTTTTCTTATGAGGACATTTGTTAGCAAAATGAACAATACCATCAAAATTAAAACAAATTAAAGGAAGCTTACCTCTATACCTACCATTGGTTCCCTTGTTCAGTCTTTTGATGAAGTTGGCCACTTCTTCATCATCTTTTGAGATGTCGTTGTTGCTGCTATAGTCTTCTTGTTCCTTTTTCTTTTTCTTTTATATTTTGGATGCTTTGAAGGCTGCTTCTTTTACATCTGGATTTTCCTGTTCATTTATCATCTCATATGTTGTGAAGATTCCATGCAGTTCGTCCATGCTTACTAAGTTTAGATCCAATATTTATTCTAGTGTTGATATCTTAGGGTTGAATCTCATAGGAAGAGAACTTAGTACCTTTTGACCAATTACAGATTCTTCAATTTCTTCTCCCAATCCTATGATTGCATTCATTATTTCATCGACTCATAAGAAGTAGGTTGTGATATCTTCATCTTCCTTCATTTTTAGTTGTTCGAACTAACCTCTGTAAGTTTGAAGCTTTGTTGCTTTGACTTTTGAATCTCCTTCATAAATATTTCGAAGCTTGTCCCAAATCTCTTTAGCAGATTTACAATGTGCAACTTTTGTGAATATCATATCACTGAGACCATTCAAAAGTGCATTTTTGGCTTTGGAATTATTCTCATCAAGTTTCACTTCTTTGTCATTTGTTGGTGGAACTCCTGGTGTTGTGTATCCATATACAATTGATTTCCAAACTTTAAATCCATGTGCATGTATATATGTCTTCATCCTTATGCTCCAAAAAGCATACTTTTGTCCATCAAACTGTGTTATTCCATTTTTATACGAGTTGGTAGTCTCCATGATCTACCTTTCAGTGGTTAAACTGATTTCTTAAGGAACCTTCTCTGATACCAATTGTTGGATTACTGAGAGGGGGGGTGAATCAATAATAGCGTAATTATAACATTTTTTCTTCAAATGTTATATCAATGTAGAATTATTATCCAATAATGAGCAATAATAAATAAACAATCACACACATACAAAGTACACCAATGTTTTACGTGGAAACCTAAAGCGGGAAAAAACCACATAATTATTTTTCTTATATGTCTTGAAGAATTACATTCATTGGAAGCACCAACTTCCTTTATTTTCCAGCTACAACTGGAAGGAGGCTCCAACCCCCTAGTTTCTCAGGCTACAACCTGAGGGAAGCTCCAACTCCCCAATTCTTTGGCTACAACCAGAAGGAGACCACAACCCCCTTTGTTCTCTAGCTACAACTAGAAGGTGGCTACAATCACCTGTCCTTGCCCTATCCTGCCACCCTGAAGTAGAAGTAGAATGATGGAACCACTGTCACACTATCACTGTGAGATATACCATTGTAAACTTGTACCAATAAATCTGAACCATGCATCAACCTGTACCTCAACCTTTAATCAACCTGTACCATAAACAAGTGCATCAACCATGCACCAACTTGTACCAAACAACATGTAATCAACCTGTACCATAAAAAAGTGCATCCAACCATGTACCAAGTATGTACCAATCATGTTTCAACTACTCATCAATATGTACCAACATCATCAACTATACACCTCATATATGTGCCAACTCATCAACTAGTTTTCTCAACCATGTACTCAACATGTACCTCAACTAAAAGCCCTCATCAATTTCATCATCCAAATCTGATTTTTAGCTCTATAATAGACCTATTGTATATTATCACATTCCTACAAACCTTCCTTAACTTTAACAACAAGAGACTAGCATTTTCATCAAACTTTTCTTTAGTCTCACATGCTTAGTTTTGGATTAGTCAACAACCCTAACTTGAAGTAATAATAACTTTGTACATGTAATGTATAAATATCTGAAACTGATACACAATGTTTTATGCAAGTCCTCCAAGTTTCACTACTTGGAACCTCTCAGAAAAGGAGTTATAGAAAATCTGGCATACCTTGTTGAATGATGGCTTATTCTAGAGAGCGACCTTTTAGAGCGTGCCCCACATGTAATATTTGTTGAAATGATCTGAAACTATTACACAACATACTACAGACTGTACCCTAACCAACACATTTGGTCTCACTAAATTTTTATTTTTTATTGAAGAAGTTATGACATTTTTACCCAAAACACCTTAGAAAGCACCATCAAAAGAATTCATCCTTCCTTGCATTTCGGCCTTCTTTTCTTCACTTTCCTCATAATTTCGACTTAGATATCCTTTGGTTACCTCAAACACCTATAGATATTCAATATTCTCAAGTGTTATTAAAATGAGAGAGCCTTTCCTCTTATTTATGCTCTCCAAGTATCTTCCTTAAAAACATCTTCTAGGTCACTTGGCCCCACTTTCCTTATTTTAGGGTTAACCCACTTCTAATTTCTCCATTAAATTTGTTATTGAAATAATTTATTTTGTATTCACTTTGAATTGTAACACACTCATTAATTCACTTTATTATTTACCTTTTAAAATCTCTTAAACCACTTTGACTACTTTGACCTTTTGGGGCTTCTAGATGACATATGAGGGTCCTCCAACTTCGTAAGGCCATAACTCTCAAACCGTGAGGAGTTATGTGACGTTCCACATACCACCAGAAATGGAATGACATGTAATATCCATATAGAATAGTCGTATCTGAAAATATATGATAACTCATACTGTTACCCATCAAACAAACTTGGGTCCATTACCTAAACCTAGGGTCTCCAACTTCTCATGGCCATAACTCTCTAACCATGAGGAGTTATGTGATGTTCCACATACCACCAGAAATGGAATGAAAAGAACTATCCATCTAGGATAGTTTCCCTGACAAATTCATTGTCCTCCATCTCATTATTCCACAATTAAGTATGGGTTCTCTTACTCCGCAAAGCGTCTTCCCATGAGGGCTTTCACCATAAGGGGACCACTTTGGAGTTCATCGATATTTACTTCTTATCAACCATGACAAAACAATAATGAGTCACATTTACATAAAACAATATTGGGTCCATTACCAAAACCTTTGTGCTATGGGGCTTTCTTCAAGGGTTGACATCAATGACAACCAACCTTAATCAACAGTACCAATAACCTGTGTCAACATGTACCATACATCAACCTGTACCTCAACATGTACCATAAACAAGTGCATCAACCATGCACCAAACCTGTACAAATAACCTGTCACAATAACTTATCACAACAACCTGCCTCATCAATCTTATCAACCAAATCAGATCTACTCACCAAGATCAATCACCAAGACAACTCTCAACCATATGCACAATATCACCAACAATTGCATCAACCAATCATAACAAAACAACTCATAATCATCACCAAGATAAATATGTTCTTCTAATAATATAGCAAGACAAGTATGTTGTTGAGATTCAACAAGAAGATCCTAGTGAAAATTATGCACCTACACTAGGATGGAGCCTCAGGCTATTTTTAGGTGGAAGTCTATTTTTAGATGATGAGAAAATTCTATTTATAGATGGTGAGAAAATTCTATTTATAGATGTATGTCGACTATTATTATCCCTTAATATTAGTTGGACAATAAATATTAATCTATTCTCAATGAGCACTTGGAAATAGTTAACTGAAGTGGCAAATCAGTTAGCTATAGGAAATTCGAGTTCAAAGGTTTACTAGTGGGACATGCAATTTGAATTAGTTGTAACTGAGTGATTCGAAGTTGTAACAGAGTTATAAGTGTAGTTATGTGAGTTGTGAAGCAGTTTAACTTAGTTAAGTGAGTTAAGCTCAGTTGTACTAGTCGTAACTGAACTTACACTAGTGAGAGTTCAGTGAATTAATTATTAATTAATTCATGTTGGCACTAGGCCGAAAATGGAAAGAAGGATGATCATGGGAAAGAAAGCATGCTGGAAACTGAAGTGACAATTGGCAAAATATCATCACGTGCGAATGCAAGAAAGCGTGCATAGAGGAAAGTGACAGCTAGAGGAAGAATAGCACGCGCATGGGAGAAAATCCTAGCGTAAGAAGGGTTAGGATTTTGGTGATATTATGTAACTGGTTGAAGAGCCTGAAATGTATAAATATAGATATGAAAGTATCATATAGGTTTGTTGTCATTGTTGTTTTCGTTGTTGATTTTATGTTAGTTTTTAGGAGGATTGTGATTGTTATCGAGTGATTTTTCTGAGTATTGTTGTTGGAAATACGTGAAGGGTTTTGAGTCGTATGAATTGAATTTTGTAAGATGTTGATCAAGACAGATATGAGGGAAGGTATATCTGAGGATTAGACTAAAATTTGTAGAGCCTGGTGCAATCTAGTTCGCCTCACATAGATCTTACCCACTTTTGCGGAGACCTATAAGCGCGCAGCGCAAGGAAATCAAGAACTACGATAATAAAAGAGCCAAGAGCCAAATAGTTGTGGATGTATCCCAGGAGGGGTGAACCACGGTGATATATGTGTACTGTGTTGAATTTTTTCCTATCTTTAACTTCTTTCAGCAATAGATGATTATGATCGATGAATAACCAAATGCATTGTTAGAATCTGTTTATATTTCGAGTTATACGCATGCGATTCCTAGGAACAGGTATATTACAGTAACAGTTCATGGAACATGGCCTTGATCAAGAATCCCTTTAGCCCCTACTCTATCCTAGACTGTAAACACCTGAGTCTTACAGTCAACCATCTATAGTTATCTTGGGTGAGACTGCGCAGTACCTTCTGGGTGCTACGTTGCCTTCTGGTTTACCAGGAGGACCGATAGTTAGAGGCTTTGTTGGAACCCCGAATGACATGAACCCTGGGCCAATAACTCAAATAACCTGAGAAGGGAGTCGAAAAAAACCAATAAATGGTTCTATTGCCGAGAAAAGAGGAACAATATAGGACTGAGTAAATGAGATAGAGTGGACAAGAACCATCGAAGAAGCAATGAGCCGTTAGAAGGGAATGTGGAGACCTTGGAACCCCACGAGAGAAGAAATCGAGGGTTGGTTGAGAATTAAAGAGCTAGAATTTTCACACAAAGACAACAGAAACCTTAGAATCACACCACGCAGATACCTGGATAAATACATTTTTACGGATTTACACGAAATCATTTTCTATGATTTTTCACATCTACTACAGGAGTGGATCTTAAGGTTAACGGATAATCACCCGAAGAATCAGATTCAACAGCTAGATTGGACTCTAGTATAGATTCAGCAGCTGCAGCAAGTGAACAACAAATTCACCCGCACAATAGACTTTTGGCTTGACAGTATGTTGGCAGGATTCATCACAGAGTTTGCAGTAGACACAACAAAGTCATATAGTGTAGCCGAGAAAGAATTTCTACAAGGACCCAGAGGGACATACATTCGATCCATGTATACTTCTATCAAGATACTTCTATATAACAAAGGTGTAATGACAATGGAATCAGATAGTTAGAATTCCATGCGGGCATGGGGGAAGGGGGGAAGCACTAACAGAAAGAGGGGGAATGGAAGGAGGGAAGGATAAAAAGAAGAAGGAAGAGGAACCCGTCGACCTAATCTTGATGGATGACGACCAACTTCAGTGGATCTTGGCATCATCAAGAACGATGCGTAGCGGAGCACCCTACCACTATAAGATAAACACCAAGAAGAGATTTGTAGCCAAAAGGGAGGGCTTGGAGAGCGATGAGGAAGAGGTAGAGGATCTTCGGGCTGTGGAGAAGATTGAGGAAATTATGCGCACCACCTATGAGAGGAAAGCAATAGGCCCAAGAATGGGAGGATAAGATATCCATCCCTTTCATATCAATGTTAGTGTGGAACCCATAAACCCATGTGCGACCAATACACCATAGAGAACACCACCGTTTAGGCAACCAAAGTTCAGAGGAATTCTGATAGTAGGAAGCACATCTACACAAGGAGCAACAACTGGAGGAGCCAGTTCAGGTAATCTTAGTCAAGTATCCACACCATGTGGAGGAGGCATTAGTTTAGTACTCATAATGGTCGGACACGAACCTACTATCAAATTACCATAGTTTAGAGGAGAAGCAGAAGAAGACCCTAAGAAGCATCTATTCATTTGCACCAAGATCTAAGAAGCAAAGCAGATCACTGATGACAACACCAAACTCGTGCAGCTAGCGATCACACTAAGAGACCGCACACTATACTGGTACATGAGTCTAGACATGAACAGTGCTCCCTGGATGACAAGGACACTGGATGAAATTAATAAACTATTAATAAATGAGTTCCAAAAGTTGAGCTCAGAGGATCAGTATATGAACGAGATAATTGAAATAAGACAGAAACTAGGAGAATCGGTATGGGAGATTGATCAAAGATTCAAGCGATTAAAAGGGAAGTTAAAATACCTTATGTCTAAGGTGAAACATCGACACCTGTTTTTCAACTCACTACTCCCACACTTGAAATATCCACTACGACAATGGAAGTTTCAAACACAAGCAGAGGCTCTGTAGGAAGCCTTGCAATTGGAAGAGAATCAATACCAACAGACGGACCCAACTATCGAAGAACTGAAAGAGGATCTAAAGAACTTAACCTTTCAGCTAAACTAGAATAAGAACAAGGACAGACAAGAAGTCATTTGGTGTACCACATGTAGGATAGAAGGACACCACAAAAATGAATGTCTGACGTTTGTGCATTATATGGCAATAGGGATGCCAAACCCGCTACCACAGGGTGGATTATGGTGTAAAATCTACAAGAAAATGGTTCACAACCCTTACCATTGCACGATGATGCATAAATACTAAACAGTCCCAATGAATTCATATTACACATTTTGCAAGTCAGTCGGCCACGACTACAAAGACTGCAGAACTATGGAGCTGATGTGGGAAAGAACCTCAGATGCATATAGGGTACAAGAAGAAATGATGATCGGGCAGGCAGCACCATAGTTCACTCAAGCCCTAGCACCATACAACACTGCACAACAACCTTATAATAACGCGCAACTGCAATACAACCAAGCATAGCCCCAATACAATAACACGCAGTATAATCAGGGACCACAATATAATGCACCATGAGGTGATCGCACAGACTATAGAGGAGCAGGGTGAGCCAGAGGAGGTTTTAGATGTGGAAGAGAACTAGTCACATGTCACAATTGCCAGAAACTAGGACATTATGCACGGGAATGCCCACTACCACCAGAAACCTGTATGTATTGTCGCGCTTCGGACCACGATACAGAGGAATGCCCGACACTACTCATCAAGATCTAGGAAAAAAGGAACCAAAATAACCAGAATGTTCAATGGATTTCATCCGATGCAAGAGATGAGGGACGAAACATCAACATAGTCACTCGAGGAGGAACGAAAATAGGAAACGATGCAGTTCGATAGGACCCAACCAGAACCAATGGGTAAAGAAGAACCCTGACCCCAAGAAGCAGTTCGACGTGCAAAAGGAAAAGGAGATATTTACAGAATCCTGACAAGAGTTCCAGAAGGAGGACATAGTGTTGACTACACAACAGAACAAGGAATCTTAGGAATATGACATGCCGCCATCACTAGACCATACCAGTAGAATAGAACCTAAGGAACAAGTAAGTACTATCAAAGACCTTTTTCAATCATGCATCAAAATGTTAAGTGATCCTTCATCTATCAAAGTATTGCAAAACATCCTAGAGAAATGTAGCTGTGAGATGGAACAGAAGCCAGAACTGAAAACTGTCAACTACCTACACACAAGAAGAAGAACAAGTAGATAATTTGGAATTAATGCTAACATTGGGGATTTCAACATGGGAGATATTATACTAGATCTAGGATCCAAGGTGAACGTACTACCAAAAACCACATGGAAATGCATGGGAGAACCTACACTGGGATACTCAACTGTTCAATTAAAGCTAGCCAATCAACATAGAGTCCTACCAATAGGTAGACTGAAAGGAGTGACCGTAGATCTCGATGGCGTGCGCACTAAGGCAAATTTTGAAGTCATCTAAATAGTATATGGTACAACACCTTACCCAGCGCTACTTGGTCTGGATTGGGCATTCGACAACCAGGCCAGAATTAACTTGAAAACCAGAAAAATGACATTTGAGTCGGGAGACTACAGGTTTATAGCTCCACTCGACCCATCAAAAGGTGAGAGGTTCATAGAACCCACTTGTCTGGATCTAGATGAAATCAACCAATTGTACAGAACAACTGCGCGCTATGTGGATTATACAAACCCAACTGCAGACAGGGTACTCAGTTGGTGAAGCATTACTTCATGCACAATAGACTCAAACACTGGGTTAGAAAACTGGCAGTAAAGATTACACGAAGTATCTACAAGAAGGTGTGCAAGAATAGACCACGCAGTAAGATGGCTTGGCACAAAAATCAGAGAACCACCCAGTTTTCACGAACTAAATGACTTGGAAACTTTCTTGACATAATACAAAGACAAAGTAGTAGTGAACCAGAGACTATTAGCACTAGATTTAGCACTAAAGGCTACATCGACAAGATGGTGGGGTGCGCACAAAGAGACTTTCACAAATTAGTACCAATGCAAACGATTATTGTGCATAAGGTTTGATGCAGAATAGATATGGAGCAACCGACAAAAATATGATGGAATAGGAATAACAGCAGAACACTTGGAGGCATGCAAAACACTATGGAAAATGATGCCACCAGAAGAATGGGCTCACCACTTCGTTCATACTTTAGAAGGCATACCAACAACTTGGTATATAGACCAGGAAAAGCGAAAAGGAACCAAGACATGGGCGACACTCCAACAAAAATTTACAGTCACTTTCTCATTCAAGCATGAGAACCCCAACATAGACACAACCCTGAAATGGATCAAAGATGTCATATTCATTACAGAATCAAAAGTGGAAGTTATCAAAGAGTTACAATAGCGGAATAAGCAGACAGTCAAGGAACTGTTGTCGTGCTACCATGTACAGGAGGAAACACCGGATGAAGATGATCCGCGCAATATTCAAATCGAATAAGTTGAAGGTGAGAGAGATGTGGAAGGACCACCCTTAGAATCAGAGGTCATCTCTGTGCCAATCAATATTAAGAAGGTTAACATAGGGACCGTCGAGCAGACCAAAATGGCCAGCATTGGAGATTACTAGGATGAACAAACACTAGAAAGCATCACAGAATTGTTGTGCGAATACAACAATCTTTTTCCCACAACCTTTACAGAGATGAAAGGAATAGTCGAAGAATTAGGAAAAATGAAGATACCACTCAGACCTGATGCGAGACCCATTAAACAATGACCATACAGACTAAACCCCATATACAAATAGAAAGTTAAAGATGAGATCGACAAGATGCTCAAGGTAGGCATCATCGAACTAGTCAAAGAATCAGAATGGATAAGCCCGATGGTAGTACAGGACAAGAAATAGGGAAGAGGGATCAGGATATGCGTCGACCTGAGGAATTTGAATGATGCATGCTTACACAACCCATTCCCCACACCATTCATGGATGAAGTACTCGAGAATGTAGGAGGACATGAAGCCTATTCATTCACCGATGGATTCTTGAGATATCATCATATTAAGATAGCACAAGAGGATAGACACAAGACCACATTTGAGATAGAATGGGGATCTTATCAGTACACAGTCATGTCATTCGGACTGAATAATTCACTTTTTATATTCTCTAGAGTGGTCATCGTAGAATTTAAGGAATTCATCCACCAATTTCTCGAAGTATACCTGGACGATTGGACAGTTTATATTATGTTAAAAAACCATGTGGAAGTATTACTCCTGATGTTAGGACGACGCGGACAGTGCCAGATATCACTGAATATCAATAAATGCATATTTGGAACACCATTTGGGATACTACTATGATACATAGTATGAAAACAGGGTTTACTAGTGGATCTGGCCAAAATCACAGTCATTGTTAACCTACGAGCACCAAAAACAATTCACCAACTAAGAGAAACATTAGGACATATGAGATATTACAGGAAATTCATCAAAGGCTACGTGAAAATTACGACACCTATGGAAAAACTGTTAAGGAAGGAAACCAAGTATCAATGGAACGATAAGTGCCAACACGGTCTGGATACTCTGAAGGAAAAGATGGTCACTGCACCAATATTGGTATTTCCAGACTGCAAGAAGACATTCCATGTACATGTAGATGCATCAGCAATAGCACTTGGAGCTATTTTAGTGCAACCAGGAGCAGGAGATGTGGATCACTCGATATCGTTCGCAAGCAGGAAATTATCAGACTTAGAACAGAATTATAACATGACGGAAAGAGAAGGCTTAGCTATGGTTTACACACTACAGAAATACAGACATTACCTATTGGGAAAAAACTTTAATATGTTTAGAGATCACTTAGCCCTGAAATACCTAGTTAACAAGCCAGTGTTGGGGGCGAGAATATGTCGATGGTTACTGTTATTTCAAGAATTTTCTTCGAGGTAATAGTCAAACCAGGGAAACTAAATGCAGGGCCTGACCACCTATCAAGGGTCAAAAATGGAGAGGAACCAACAAATTTGGAAGACAAATTTCCAGATGCACATATTTTCTCAGTACAGATTGTTGACGATTACTTCGCAGAGATCATCCAGTACTTGAGCACAGGTATAGCGTCGGAAGGATATACCACTACACAGAAGAATAACCTGGTAGTTTGTGTAGCTGAATATCAACTCAGGGGAATAATCAAGGGGATATGGCTGAAGCTATACAAGCATAGTTGACTATCCACCGCGCAGTTTAAAAAAAAAAGGGAAATAGCATGCAGCATGATGGATAAGTCGCATACGAAACACGAAACCAGTGGGGGAAAAGACAACGGCCATATCGGAAAGGGAAACAAACGGGAAAAGGAAATTCAGTAAAAGAACACTGATAGGACAGCATGAGGAAGAATTAAAGCAAGGCAAGGATGGATGGGATGTCGCACTAAACACGCCAACTGGCAACGGAAAAGTAACCATAAGGGCAGGTACGAAACTGTCGTGGATGAATTGAACCCACACTTATGGTGCAGTAATCGCACAATATAGGAGGCATCCTCAACAAGCTTCATGGCACACCCATACAACACACGAGCACATAAACAGTTATCTTATTCGCAAAAGAAGAATGGAGAAAGAGAAATAGCATCCTGAACGCACAGAGAAAGATCGCAGAGCTTATCCGAGCTATTTGAACCAAGAAAACATCCGACAGACACTAGTATGGCACCACCAAAGCTCGCAGAACCAAGCCATACAGTTAGACCAACTAGGGTTCAAACTAGGTCACGAGGAACATGGGAAGAAAATGAGCAGCATCCACTGGAGATCATCGATATTGATGAAATCCCGTCGGAGGAGGACATTCCAATCGAATCAACACCGATCCAGGAAGAGATCCTGCAGCCCCGAGAAGAAACCATGAAAGAGGATATGCTAGCAGCAACGCAGAAGCCTCAAAATCAAGCAATAGGAAATCATCAGGAAGGACATCCAGAAAACACCAAAGCAGCCATGGAAATAAATGAAATCACACAAAACCCAAAATTAGAGGTCCAACCAGATGTTCCACAAATACCCATCCCAAACTTTCCTTTTTTCGTATGAGCCAACTGGTGAAATGGGAAAGGCTTGGGAAGAATGGATGGTGAAGGAGCTTTCAAAAGCTACTGGAACTTTGAACCAACCAACACAATAGGAATACAAGATTCAGATACCGATCTTGCCTCGAATAAAACCAGCTGCAGAGATTGTGCTACCCTGCACACCAAAAGGCATACAGGTGGACTCATAGCTATTGGGTCACATCGGGAAGCTCAAGTTTTTCGACCATGACATAGCGGATGAAATAAAATATCTAGAGCTTGCACCACAAGTATTTATGGATACAATACCCATGAACCCTCTCAAAGGAACTATTACTAATCCATGCAAGTGGGCAACCAGACTGGACAGAACCGGAATCTTAGGATTGTTGAAGATACCACACTTTGGCAGAGGACAATATGCAATAGCATGTGTCAAGCAATTTCTAGCAGTTACACATGGAGGGGATGTATGGTTGGAAAAACCCATCCCCATAACCATTGAACTTACTATGCAAATTATAGGACTACCCATTCGAGGTATGGATACCGCGCTGATACTGGATGACAAGTCCAAGGAAAAAGCATTGGCAAAAGAAATTGTTATCACTGAAATTTCGTCCGCACAGGGCGACAAGAACTCCGCATCATCAACACAGGAAAACAGTCATTCACGGCACAAGGATTAACTCCACAGCACAACAAAAGGGCCAAAACTATACAAAATTGGCTAAAAAATTCAAAAGCGCATCGCGCCCATGGAAAACAAGCGCATGCGCGCCATACCTTCGTACACTGGGCGC
>ML816998.1:119081-139236 GCA_009831015.1 Picea engelmannii
CCTTACAACACCATTCTCAGTCAAAGAAACATTGATGAATTTCGGCTATACGTTTTGCTCCTAACCTCATCCATCAGGGGGCATCTGTTATCACTGAAATTTCGTCCGCACAGGGTGACAAGAACTCCGCATCATCAACACAGGAAAACAGTCATTCACGGCACAAGGATTAACTCCACAGCACAAAAAAAGGGCCAAAACTATACAAAATTGGCTAAAAAATTCAAAAGCGCATCGCGCCCATGGAAAACAAGCGCATGCGCGCCATACCTTCGTACACTGGGCGCATATGCGCGGCTGTGGGGTGCAAAACCCGCGCACCTGCCAAACGGCGCATTTATGAAGCTAGTCGGCCTCCCAACCACTAATGGATCGGCTCCCAAGTCGATTTGACATCAAATCCGAGCTCAATCTGCGTGGGGAGGCTGGTCAAAGACCTAAATGTGCCCTAAAGGGCCTCTTTTCACATTCAAAAGGGGTTGCATAATAGCTCAAAGCTTGGCTATAAAAATCCATGAATGACCATCATTTCTTCAAGGAATTCTTTGTATTGTTATGCTGTTGAGATTACTAGAGACTCATTCTTTGGTAATTGACATAATCAACATCATTTCATAGGCTTTCCATCTCTCACTAGAGTGGAAAAGCTTGGAGTTCTTTCATTCACATTTTCACCTTTCATTGTAGGGAGAGCAATCAGTTGAGGGCCTCAAGAGCCTTCCATTGGAGAGGGAAGGGACCCAAGTCCTCTTTCTCCATTGTGTATCTTTGGATTTCATCAATCAGATCAAGCTATATATTGGTGATATTGGTCCATTGTCATTTGTTTTTCATTTTTGTTATTATGCTCATGTTTTCATTTAGTTTTTGTTTAATTCTTGTTAATAGTTTAGTTTTTTTCTTTCTAACCTTTTACCATACAGCTGTCATGACTAGCAGAGCCCAACTAGGCATGTAAGCACTCACTTTTTGCTCACACATCGATGAAAAGAGTGCAAACAGAAATGAAGAATAAATATGGCACCGACACAGGAACGAGAGGCATTATAATCAAGTGAATTAATGAGGTCATGACACAACTGGGAGAAAAGATCTTAGCCTGCAAACTGCTAAGAAAATTCCACAAAGACGAAGTACTGGCAGGAGTCATCGCAGTTGCAGCTCAGTGTGGAGAAGGCACCTTCATGAGTTGGGTGCCATATCTGTCAAAATTGTTCCAAATAGGCTGTAAAAATGCACAGGAAGTAGGTACAAAATTCCATTACTCATGGTTGATTACTCTCATCGCTTTCATGGGATGGAAAGAACTAGACCACGTCACCTTTTGTACCACACCACAACCAGGAGGAGCGATATATCGTATCTTCAAATCCGTGCCACTGGCCAAGCTTAAGAAGGAAAATGGAATTATATTTGAAGCTTACCTATAGGAAATGCAGGAAGCAATCAACCGAGAATGGATGATAACACTAGAGGCTGTCACATGATTTGGGGGCATTGCCAATTTTTGGGCTACACAACAAGCCATGTGGAGACATCCAAGACAGGACCCACATAAATAGTGGCTACAGATGCACTACTGTGTCACCGAGGGATACATTGACATGATCATCCATGAGTGGCTGGATGAATGGAAGATCCCAACCATACCCAGAGTGTTGTGGTGGGAAATCCCCCTACGGACTAGCATTTAGGGTTATATTATGCATGCAGATAAGACTAAAAGAATCCTACTTTCTACCATCGTCCCAGACTTAATCCCCATTTCGTTTAAGAATATACATGGTTAAACGAACATACCTTGTTTTGGACGTTCGATGTTGATCCTTCTTCATTCTTGATCGCTTGTTAGCAGCTATCCTCCCAAGACTGATCTGCATACAAAATAAGCAACAAACTCTACATGCATTTGTTCTATAGATTAATGGGTTAGATATTCAAACATATATTCACTAAACTATGAAGAACTCATATAGTGGGAGGGGAAAAGAATTTCTTTATTATTAACTTTAATGAATCAACTTACAATGTCAAGACTGGCCACCGCTCTGTGAACCTGATCTTGGGCTCCTCTTCAAATGTCCTCCAACTTCTTTGCTTTGTATCTCTCTTTGCACAAGGATGGATAAAGGGTTGGGATAATGGGAATGTGCAATTGGGTAGAGTTTCTTTACTATTATTCTCCTCTTCCAAATGGGACTCCTAACCCTTCTTTTATAGGCTAGAAGAAGCTAGGTATTTGGATAAAACCTCGTCCATGCATGGCCGGGAGTTTCAGTTAACTCACCCAAAGCTATGTGTTTCGTCAGCAACTTTCCTTTTTTCATGCTTTTGTAGGTACACGCGGGATGTTTTAGGTCAGCCAGTGTGTACACACGTGCAGTAATGGAGTAGGGTGCATGGGCCCTTATAAAAGAGGTTTTTTAAAGAGTTGTTCAGCGGTGTTTTGGAAAAGAAGGAATCTAAGATGGCCTGATGCTAGGTAATCATGTCTGGTTAAAATTAGGGTTATAACATATGCCCCCTAATGTGTGAGGTCAGAAGAGCATCTGATGGCCAAAATACATTACCAATCTTTACTGATTTGCCGAAAAAGTGAGCCTAGGAACCAGAAATCGGGAGGCATCGTCTACAAAAATAACAATTGTCTCACCGAGGTGGGCATACCCATGCTAGGGATAGAATAAACTCATGGCTACCAATAAAATACACTGTAGATCCATGTCATATAACTATATAAAGTGTAGCCGCGAACAATACACAGCGGAGCTACATCTCAAAATCAAAAAGATATACATGTAGAGTATCCATCTTCTTAGAAGCTGATAAGGCCTGATGGTTGGATATGAGGTCTTCAAAGCTCGAGCAACAACTTCAAAATATTCAAAACTCAGGTAGGACTGTAATATCAGTGTACGACTTCACTACCCAGAGGTCTTCGATGGCTCCTCAGTCATGGACTAGAGAATCTTGATGATCAGATTGAAGGCTTCATTGATTTCAAACAAAGAATTGATTGGACATTCAGTATGGCTGAGTATGAGGGCAAGAGACAAACTGTAGAGGGTTCAACTCAGGCTTGGTAAAAAACTTCCCTTGGACAATAGCATCATGAAATGATGAGACTCAGACAGCATGGAATTAATCATAAGTTCACGAGGCGGGAGGCAACACAAACTCTCCATATGTTTGGAAGAATAACCAAACAGAGGAGGACACAACTCTATGTAGCGGGAACAACTTCCTAAGGTCGTATTAAATCCCATATTTTGATGAACAAACAGACAGATGTACTTTATCCAAGGGTGACTTACTGTTCTACCAAGAAAGAAAATACTTTTCCCTTCCTCTTTTTGGGGTATATTTGATTTTTTTGTCTTTTTCAATGATTTTGGAAAAACGAATAAAGGAATGTTACAGGAATGAGTGTTACAAACATACAAGTTCAAGGCACAAGGACAAGACTGATGTTCAGAATAATGATACTCAGGAAAAATCCTCGAGGGGCCAAGGGTGTTAAGACGCAGAGGCAAAGTGCTACAAGTCTTGTGTATAAGGTATGCTTCAGATGGTTCAGTTGGGAGAAACATGGAGCTGGCATTTAGACCAAAGACGCAGGTATGTAAATGCGGTTAACAAAACACACAATGGTAACGTCCTTCGATGTCAGTTTAACGAGCCTAGAAAAGGTAAGCTCCATGGTTTTTTATGTTTAGAGAGTCTGAAAAAATGTAAAAGGAGACTCCATTGGGGTACCTTTTTCGAAGGTAGTCTAGTTGGTTTGAAAAAGGGGTAAACTAGCACTAACAAGACGTCTATTCAAAACCATTTTAACGAGTGTGATAAAGACAAGATCACTCAGCCATTTTTTCATTTTTAAGGAGTCTGAAAAAAGCTTAACTATGGACTCCGTTAGGAATGTTCTTCTGGGCCATTTTAACGAGTGTGAGAGAATAAGGTCACTCGACGATCTTTTCAATTTTAGGGAGTCTGAAAAGAGCTTAACTATGGACTCCGTGGGGGTTCCTTTTTCGTAAATTTAGTCCCTCAGGCCCGAAAAATGGTTAAAATGATACTTGAGATTACTCTTCTAGAGAACTAAAGTTCCATAGAGTATACATTTGTTTGTACAGTTGACCCTCCAGACCGAAAAAAGGGTAAACTACTGCCAGACAGACGTGACTTCAAATTTCAGTTTAATGAGCGTGAAAGGCCACAAGATCACTCGGCAACATTTTCATGTTTAGAGGGTCTGAAAAGGGCTTAAAAGAAGACCCGTAGAGATTACTTTTCTCAGTTAATCTGGACGAGATCGAAAATCATAAATGCAATCTCGCCGGATGTTTCTTTCAGATCTCAAAGCGAGCTTGAAAATCAACAAAGTTAGCTCGTGATCAACACTTTGTGGGTCGATGTTGGGTATCTCCTCAGGGGAGCAGTATGCTCTGATGAAAACATTTTCTACGACGCTAGGGGTTCTGGAGAGATTTATAGGTATCGTTTCAACGATACTTGCCATATTACCCTCAGCATAAATAGCACGAGTAGCCAAAGGATTGATAGGACAAGACCTATCTCTATTCATAGTCAAAGTGAATTCCCCTACTTCGATTCTTCTTAACTCTGGGAGGAAGTATGATCTGTGATGAAGATCATCCCAGGGTTTGTCCATACTAGTCATTGCGTCAATTACTACTTCGTCGAAAGGCAAGAATAAGTCTAACAAATCAGTGTTAGCAAGACAACCCTAAGCCCAAATAGTCTCTAGAAGTGGATCGAACTCTTGTGTAGGATTTGGATCAATGTTGGTTGAAGCTTGCTAGACTAAAGAGTACGCTACTTCAGCTATGGACAAGGGCATGGACATGCTCAGGTGCCCTATCCCATCCATTGTGGCCGATGGGGAAGGAAGTATCCACGGATCATTGAAGTAAGTCATGCAGAATGACGAAACTTGAAAAATATCAACCTTATGGTGATTGGATATATACTGGACATCGCCTTGAGGGGGTGGGTAATGAAAGGTACCCATCAAGGATGGGCACAAACCAACCCCTATGTTGACTACGCCTGGTTGAGGATTATCAATCATCGGGATCGTGGATGCCCCCAATGAAGGGTCAGGTCAGGAGAAAGACAATTGATCGATGGTCACAATCCAGCCCTCGTGTGGAAACAACAAGACTCAAAAAATTGTAGCATCAATAGCTTGCATGGAATAAGTCCAACTCCTCCCTAACAAGAGGTTATAGTTGAGGGGCACGTCGACTACTTCTACCTCGACACACACGGTCTTCCCTCCTAACTACATGGGGAAAGAGGGAATTATACCATGTGGTCGAAATGAATGACCGTCGAAAGTAGTGAGAAGAGTGGGTAATGGAGACAAAACGGGATGGCCAATGGCCTTCCAACATGCCAATGAAATAACACATGTTGTGGCACCCTCATCAACCACCATGCGGAAAATATTCCGAGTAAAAGTTTTCATGAGATAAGCCACTACTATCTGAAACGCTACTTGGTAAGGCAGACGAGGTTTTAAGTCAGTTGTATCCAGCATGATTGTACCTAGATTACAAGTCTCAGTAGATCCTAAAGCGTTTAAAAAGGATTTCCTCTGGGAAGGGAAGCTTTGGAGAACCTCCAAAGAGGACATCGCACAAGGGGTTTGTGATAAATATTCCACCACAGAATAGTTTTGGGTGGCCCTTGCATTTGGGTTGTGAGAATATTTTTTTAACGCATCTTTGGGGATGCGTGTCATTGTTTTTCCCAACGTCTTCTCAATTTGTAGAGGAAGAGATGGGATTTCGGCTTCTTTTCCCTTCTCAGAAGTGCTTGGTTTACTATAGTCATGCACTCTAGTTGATATAAAAGCATCACCCTTCACCATATATACATTCACAGATGCGGGGTTGTTCGAAGATGGAGAGGGTCCTTGGTTGCCCCCTTCTGTGCTTGCAGAGGCTTGGGTTAGATTTTGCCCATGTTGAAATGGATTGGTTAACACAGTAGGTTGTTGTTGTGTCACAAACTTTTGGGCTTCTGCAAGCCGAGGACATAGATGGGTCAGGTGGTCTTCCATGCACAAGTTGCATCGATACCTCACCTTCCCTTTCTTAGTGTTGTCCCTGCCAACATTATCGGTAGGTTTTTTATCCCCCTTACCCTTCTTTCGTTGTTTTTTCTTTCCTTCAGGCTGTTGGGTGGCCTTTGGATTAGTCGATTGCACTGTGTGTACATCCGACGTTTTGGTGTGGGGAGCAGCCAAAGCTGTAGTTTGGCTGGCTTTTGTATGTTGTATAGACAACTACTGCAACTACTTCATCAATTGCTTAGCGGGATTTGTTTGTGTTGAACCAACAATACCATCAGCATGTGGTCCAACTCTCTGTCTAGTTTTATCAAGTATTAAGCATGGTGCATCTGGCAAGATCTCATATAATAAACTGGATTGAGAATAGATTAGCGAAAGTTGTTGAGCTCTCATGATGGCGTCTTCTTCGGAAAATACTCCCGACGTCGCGACGTCTTTGGATAACTGTGGGACCAAAGACTTAAGGAAGCACTCGAGCAGGAATGTTGGTGGGACCGGTACCTTAATTAAACTCTTTCGGCGTCTCCATTCTCAGATGTGATCAGAGATATGGTCCGCTTTTGTTTGTGAGAAATTGGTCATCAATTCGGTGCCAACATTGTATCTCACAGGTAACTGGAAATGGTTTAGGAAATTCATCGCCAATTCACCGAAGGAAGAGTATCTTGAGCGATCAAGCTCAATGTACCATTTTGTGGCACTCCCAATGAGAGTACGTTGAAACAATCGCAACTGTAAGGAGTTTTCTTTCAACAAGTTAGATGAGAACCAAAGATGGAAGGTAGTCACATGATCTCCTAGATCTTCATTAGGCTTGGCTTCGAACTTTGGGATGTTCGAACGCAACTTCGTCGGCATAGGAGGCCAACGCAGATCGTGACAGATAGGATCATTCAACAACCTTGTCAATTCTGGAAAACGCAAGGTTGATAGGAAGGGTAGTTTGGGTTGTTGGTGATAACCTGGGAAAAAGGGGTCTGAAGTTTGGTTGGCACCAGGTTGCCAGGAAAAGTTCGGCTGCTGGCCTGGTTTCTGGTAAAAACCATGGCCATGGCCAACGTATGGATTTTGCGTGTGAGGAGACATCATCAGCTGATTTCCAAAATAGGACATAGATGGTTGGGCATGCATTACATTCGAAGGACTTTGGGAAGGGTTGCCCCATGTCACTCCTGTGGGGATAGGCATAGCACTTTGTTCGGGCTTTCATTGATTGTGAAAATAATTACCACAAATTGACATTCCTGATGAGGGAACAGATCCCTGCCAAGAATTCCAAGGTCCTGATGCAGAAGAAGTTCCTAGGTGTGCCCCCTATGCAGGAATAGTACCCTGCATAGGAATAGATTGTCCGAGACCGAGATTTCCCCTAGTCAGGAAAGCAGCTAACGAGAAGGCGTTGTTACCAAAATCATCGAACAAAGAAAATGGTGTCGAACCTACTAACATATTATGCGAAGGTGGTCCTTGACTCCCTGCTCCAAATAAACTATGGTGTGCAGGCGACCCGAAGGATGGTTGGTGTGTGCCACCGAGAGAAGGGGACGAAGGAGGTATATGACCTCCTCTGTAAGGGAAAGCATTAAAGGGAGCAGAAGTGCTCCCCATGTGGCCTTGCAAAGGAGAATTAGAGCTCCCTACCCCCAGACCTGAAGCTTGTGAAGTGGAGTAGGAAAGTACAATACTTGTACCTGAACTAGGCATCCTGTGTGAGAACGGAGGGCCTGTCACACTTGGTGTGAAAGGGGTTGTGGCCGCCGCCAGAGACGGGATCATACCACTGTGCAATGTAGAGGCGGTCAAGACCATGGTGGCTCGGACCGATGACAGTGGGTTAGGAGGTGAAAACTCTCTTGTGGTGACAACCGTAGTGGGAATTGAAGAATTCCCAGAAGGAGTAACAACATTTGTTTCCATTGCTGCATGCGACACTGTCTGGCACTCATAAGGATAAACCGATACGATGGTGGGTGTTGAAAGATCAGTGGTGGAGGTTTCAACTAGACCAAAGGATTTTTCTCCAAGGTCTAAAATGGTTGATTCCTCTGGATGTTGGTCGAGCATAATTTCTTGTGACCCGATCGCTTCAAAAGACCCTTATTGGTCTAGCTTTTGTCTTACTGGTGGCGGGGGTGGCTCCAGTGTAACCGGCGACAGGCCAAGAAGCCTTCGTGACCAGTGGAGCTCATGATCCTCCACTGTGTGAGAAGATCAAAAACACTCTAGGGTGTTCTAGTCGTTCAAAAACAACACACACTAAAAAAGTCCCTATAATATAAGACAGGCAAACACTAAATTAATTGGAAGAACAGTTACAACAACCAACACTAGAGAAAATTACCGGTGCAAGTGCAACTTGAACACGGAAGCACCCTCTGGGTATAATCTGCAAAGCATGGCCTAATGTTTATCCTAGGTACCGTGGTATACCCCCGCAGTCACCTATGTATGTCCCTAAAAAATATAGGCAACTAGGTTGCCAGCACGCAAATAGTCACTAGGCGGGTACAGTCGAAAGTCAGGTAGACCACAATGAGCAGGGTATTGAGCCTGAAACATGTCAAGGGTATCGAGCACAAGTGGTCTGGAAGACAACTGAGGACCTCGAATGGATTCGATACCCATGAATCTTTGTGGCAAATGCAATCGATGGAATCCGAAGACAAGCCCTCTATATGTGTTCTCCACTATGATTGGTCCAGCTTTGGAGGGGTTATCTCCACTACCGTTTCGCACGTGACCTTGTGTTTATCCCCTATGTTAGAGGGGGGTCTCGGATAACTTTCATGATACTGGACTTGGACACTCCCTAACTCAGACTCCAATGTGTGATTTTAATGGCCTTGAAGAGTTTACTCTCCAACCTAATCCAAGGACCTAATCCTGAACTAGTTGGTTAACCCTACAAACATAAAAGTCTAATGAATTTTAGATTTAGCGTTAATTTTATGGTTTGTCTTATGTCAAAGGGTATGAATTTGAAACTAGTGATGTTTGAAAGACGAAAGTAAAAATGAACAGAAAGCTGGAAACAAAAACCTTCACTTAACGCAAATTTTCAAGAACTTTTCAAATTTTAAAAAAAATTATAAGATCTTTTGAACAACAAACTCAAAGAAGGATTTCACTCGACTACGAGCTACTTACGATCTAAGCAAACTTTCAAGAACTTATGAAAGAAAAGACTTTTCCCTGGTTACTAATGCAAAACAACACTTTTCAACCCAACAAAGAAATGAAAGATTTTTTTTTAATTGAATTCTCACAAAGAAAAAAGGAAAAATATCAACAAGTCAAAAACCAAGAAAAACTTTTGGCCTAATTGCAGATCGCAAATAATCACTTCAAGAAATAAAACATTAGCAACTTAAATAAGGACTCTCACACTTGTCTAAAAACCCTAAAGAAAATTTTGATGAAAACTTTTAAATGAAAAAAGAAAGTTATTGCTAAGATCAAACCTAAGCTACTAACTGCTAGGACAAAGATTCAAAAAACCTGAGAGGTATAACTCTTGTCAAGGGAAAGGATGACTGCCTAACCCTCAACAAAAACTATCATTCACAAGCACACTGCTAACAATTCAATAGCAAGCATGTGCACGCGAGATGTGTAGAGCTAGAGGGTGTGTACATGCATGTTGGCCTTATACAGGCCTCGTGTATCTCTAAAACTCTGAAACAAATAAAAACAGAAAATCCAAACTATGAAGAGACCACTGATACTGAGAACTAGGATCTCTTGAAGGCTTAGACACTTTCTTTAATAGAAAAAACAAAACAATGTAAGGAAAAATTCGTAGAACAAACCAATCATAGGTGAACCCTAAGCTATAGACTGCAAACAACAAAGACTAGAAAGAGTTCCAGAAAACCCCTGAGAATGACTGATTCTGACAGGGAACAGGATGACTGCCTCAAACATTTTCTAGAACCATACATGCTATTGTTACTTCTCCAGCTAGAATTTACACGCGGGCTATAAGAAAGTAGGGCATGGGTACATGCATGCATACCTTATGCAGGCCACATGTACCTCTGTGGGTCTCGAAAAAAAATACAGTCAAGCGAAGAAACAGAGATAGCTGGTATGGAAGACCAAAATCTCTGTTAGCTCAGACTTTGCAGAAACTTCAAAAAACAGGAAAGAAAACCAGTCTTTTAAAAATACCCAAAAATATTCCCAGGAACCCTAGAGACTTCCCCAGTATGGTCGCCAATTCTGTTGTGGTGGGAAATCCCCCTACAGACTAGCATTTAGGGTTATATTATGCATTCAGATAAGACCGAAAGAATCCTACTTTCTACTGTCATCCCAAACCTAATCCCCATTTCTTTTAAGAAAATACATGGTTAAACGAACATGCCTTGTTCCGAACGTTCGATGTCGATCCTTCTTTACGCTTGATCGCTTGTTAGCAGCTATCCTCCCAAGACTGATCTACGTACAAAACAAGCAACAAACTATACATGCATTTGTTCTACAGATTAATGGGTTAGAGATTCAAACATATATTCACTAAACTATGAAGAACTCATATAGTGGGACGGGAAAAACATTTCTTTATTATTAACTTTAATGAATCAACTTACAATGTCGAGACCGGCCATCGCTTCGCAAACCTGATCCTGGGCTCCTCTTCAAATGTCCTCCAACTTCTTTGCTTTGTATCTTGTTTTGCACAAGGATGGCTAAAGGGTTGGGACAATGGGAATATGCAATTGGGTAGAGTTTCTTTACTATTATTCTCCTCCTCCAAATGGGACCCCTAACCCTTCTTTTATAGGCTAGAATAAGCTAGGTATTTGGACGAACCCTCAGCCATGCATGGCCAGGAGTTTTAGTTAACTCACCCAAAGTTGTGTGTTCCGTCGACAAATTTCCTTTTTTCATTCTTTTGTAGGTACACGTGGGTTGTTTTAGGTCAACTAGCGTGTACACGCATGCAGTAATGGAGTAGGGTGCGTGGGCCCTTATAAAAGAGGTTTCTTAAAGAGTTGTTCAGTAGTGTTTTGGAAAAGAAGGAATCCGAGATGGCCTGATGCCAGGTAAGCATGTATGGTGAAAATTAGGGTTATAACACAGAGAAGTACCAAGACAAATACTAGAAGGAGGGGCTTCGCAGCCAGAAACATAGCCTCCACAAGTCCCAGTACCCAAGAAACCAAGAACATGCCCAATCAAGTCGACTCAGACAGAGGGCGGCTCAGAGCATCTAGGGACCAAGAAGGGGAGAATAGAAACCACTCAACTGACCAATGAGCACAGGAAACCGCGACGAATCCCATCACACAGGAAGCAGGGGAAACTAAGAGACGAGTGGTACAGGAAACAGGTGCGCACAAGAAATCAAAGGCACAACGACCACCATCATAATACACAATCACAAAGGATTATGGTGAGATGATTGCCAGAATGGTCTAGGATTGTCTCGTAGAGGACTTTGATCATGTAGTGCACCACAGGGATAAACTGCAGAAGGAGCTCGCAGAAATGGGGCAACTCGTGAAGAAATTCGAAGAAAGCCATATTACAAGTAGCAGCAGAGGCATAGATCCATCGAGCGCACGGACCATAGAAATAATGGAGGTAGGAGAATGCGACTCAGTTCTTCTGAAGCCACATTCCACAATTTACTTAAAACCGAGCATGCTATGGATGGATGAGATTATGGGACAGACACCACTGAAGGATTTGGATCAGATCCAATTAGTCCTAACACGGATGCTAGCAAAGGCCTTATACCAATTGCAAGTTAGCATCAACCATGAGATACAGTTTCGAGCACATAAAAACTTGGTTGATCTACAGTAAGCAACAAAGAAGAAGGAAACATTGGAAACAGTTTGCGCATAGGAAAAATCTGAAATGAAGGAGGAAAAGGAACGCAAGAATGAGTTGGAACACAGAGTGGAAGACATTTTTGGGAAACTTCCAACTATTTCGCAAGGAAGTGAACTCCCAGTGGTTGAAAATATCGATCAGATTGCGCAGGCAATCGATCAATATTAGAAGGAAATCGAGACTCTCCGTGGACAAATTAGACCAAACACTCCACCAGAAGTAAAGGGGTAGAGGAAGCAAGAAGCAACAGTGCAACTACAGGAGATGGAAAAATAGGTCAGCACAGCAGCCGACTTGCTGGATAAAGCAACGCAACTCTGGACAAAACTGGAAGAGGATCCACAGGTCCAACAATGGAACAAGGAGGAGGAAAGGATCAATGTAACGATACAAGAATTCAAGAAGCAACAGAAAACCATCCCAATCATAGAACAAGTCAAGGGGACACAAGAGTTAAAGAAGTTACAAGAAGAACTTCTCACTACGCAAACATAGAAACATGAGCATCAGGCTCAAATAGAATCGTTGTAGGAACAGATAGCAGCAGTACTGGAGCAGGTAGAAGAAGCCAGAACATAGTCAGCAAGGACTCAGCTGGAATGTGCAGGACTAATAAGTGAAGAAGTAGCAGCGCAAACAATCGATATTATCAAGGAGAAACCCGTGCAGGCACTAACAAAAGCAACAGAATTGCAGGAGAAGTTCCAGACGATCACTAGGGAGATCGAGGAGGCACGGCGCAATTAGGTGACTCGGGACGAGTCACATGTCAGTGTTGGGGGCATGTTGGCACCAGACCGAAATGGAAAGAAATATGATCATGGGAAAGAAAGTGTGTAGGAAATTGAAGTGACAACTGGCAAAATATTAGCACGCATGAATGCAAGAAAGCATGCACAGAGGAAAGCAACAACTGGAGGAAGAACAGCACATGCATGGGAGAAAAACCTAGCATAAGAAGGGTTAGGGTTTTGGTGATATTTTGTAAGTGGATGAAGACCCCAAAATTTATAAATATAGATACGAAAGTATCATATAGGGTTGTTGTTGTTGTTGTTGTCGTTGTTGATTTTATGTTAGTTTTTATGAGGGTTGCGATTGTTATTAAGTGATTTTTCTGAGTATTTTTGTTGGTGATACGTGAAGGGTTTTGAGTCGTATGAACCGAGTTTTTTAAGATGTTGAGAAAGAAAGATATGATTGAATGTATATCTGAGGATTAGACCGTAGGCTATAGAGCCTGGTGCGATCTAGTTTGCCTCACATAGATCTTACCCACTTTTGCGGAGAATTGTAAGTGCGCGGTGCAAGGAAATCAAGAACTACCATAATAAAATAGCCAAGAGACAAATCTTTGTGGACATATCCCAGGAGGGGTGAACCATGGTGATATTTGTGTAATGTGTTGAATGTTTCCCTATCTTTAACTTCTTTCATCAATAGACGATTATGATCGATGAATAACCAAATGCATTGTTAGAATATGTTTATATTTCGAGTTATACGCATGTGATTCCTAGGAACAAGTAGATTACAGTAATAGTTCATGAAACAGGGCCTTGATCAAGAAACCCTTTATCCCCTACTCTGTCCTATACTATAAACACCTGAGTCTTACATTCAACCATCTATAGCTATCTCAGGTGAGACTGCGCAGTACCTTCCGGGTGATGTGTTGCCTTCTAGTTTACCAGGAGGGCCGATAGTTAGAGGCTTTGTTGGAACCTTGAATGACATGAACCATGGGTCAATAAATCAGATAACCTGAGAAGGGAGTTGAAAAAAACCAACAATTCACAATCAGTGATCTCACATGCAACTAAAGATTTACCATTGTTAACTACATGCATGTCAGATCCAATGGAGAACCAATTGAGATAAAAGGTGAAAGGGATAGTTTGGTTATCAGTTGTGATTTGAGTGAAGTGCACTCATGCAATCATACACAAAGTGAATGTGCCCATGATAAATGTACAGCCTAGGTAAGAGGAATTCAAATTTTTTGCAGGTTTTCCATTGCAGGGATTGCACAAAGGAGGCAAGTTGTCTGAAGGCATAGAATCAACACATGTATTTGTTGATTTTTGTATGAAAGTGTGAGATGATTGTATTGTAATGAGAGCTATTGGATTAGATTTTTGTATGAGATTGTTTCATGATCCATGATATATACATAATATAAGATAGTGGGGTTTTTAGCTTTATGCTTTCCCGGTAAAAACATTTGTGTTATGTGTGATTGATCTTTCTTCTTGATATTGCAATTGGCGATCGTGTTTTAAATTCCACAAGAATATTTGTAGAAGTGATTCTATATTTAATAGTGGCATATAATTGTTATATCAAGATAATCTAGGCAATACATAATTTGTATTAAAATTTCTACATGGTATCAGAGTGCAAAAGATTGCAGAAGTTGAGTTTGTGATTGGATAGAATTCGAATATGCAGAAAGACTTTCTTGGTGCTACAGTTGATTCAAGATCAAAATAGATTTCAATGGCTTGAGGTTAGAGTATACACTCAAGGGTAGCTCGAACTACATTGCTTGGAAGGATAGGATGGAGGTAGTACTTGAAGACAATAGCTTGAAGGAATTCATTGACAAAGATGTTCCTAAGTCAGATGTTGCAAACGCTGCAAATCTTGATGCATGGAAAAAGAAAGTGGAAAAGGCGAGAAGGATACTATTGGAGGGAGTACGAGACCACATTGTATCAAACCTCCATGGGAAAGCCACACCAATGCAATCTCAAAGGCCTTGACGGATATATTCCAAAATAGCAGCGACCATAGGAAATTGGCACTCAAAGATAAACTCAGGAAGATCAAGATGGAGAAGCATGACTCCATTCCAAAATATCTCACGAAGTTTGTCCAATGTCAGGATGAGCTGGGGAGTATGGGAATAAAATTCGTCAATGATGATTTGGTGAGCTTAGCTCTCCTAGGACTTCCCAAGAATTGGCACAGTTATCAAGACTTTGTCAATGGAAGGGAAAATTTGCCAGATTGGGAACAACTATGGTCAGATCTAGTGCAGGAGGAGTTCAGGCGGAACACTAGAGATGGATCTTCATAAAAGCATGATGATGAAGAGGATTTTTCTTTGGCTTCCAAGGCAAGGAAAGGGAAGGGGAATAAATTCCATTCAAAATCCGAGTCTAAAGGAAAGAATATGGATTTGTCCAGAGTGAAGTGTTTTCACTATCACGAACATGGGCATCTCGCTACTAACTGTCCATAGAAGAAGAAGAGCAAGAAGGTTGTTGGAGTTGCAGCTAGTGAGGCCCTTGCCTCACAATTTGAACTTGACTTCTCCTTGATCACATGCATGGATTCAAGTACATTGGGATTGGTGTGGTATTTGGATAGTGGCGCTTCCTTCCACATGACGGGGGATAAGGAGCTTTTCAGTGACTTGGAGGAGAAAGATCTCAAAATGCATATAGATATGGGCGACGATGGACGATACAGTGCAACTGGAATTGGTTCCATTACCTTTCAGAGGGAGTCAGGTAAACCATTTCAATTGAAAAATGTTATGCATGTTCTAGGTCTAAAGAAAAACCCAGTCTCAGTCGCATTGTTGGAGGACAGAGGCTATGATGTTGTTTTCAGCGATGGAAAATCTTTCCTGCAACATAAAACAATGTGTCAAGTCAAGAGGATAGGGATTTGAGTTAAAAATATCTACATGTTGGAGGTAGATGGTTGCGCTGCCATGATGGGCAAGGTAGAAAAAGTGGTGAGCCAGGATGAGGGAGAATTATGGCACATGTGATTAGGCCATCTTCATCATGGAGCCTTGAATATCATGCAGCAAATATCTACTGGACTTCCAATGGGAACACTTGCTTAGTTAGATCAGTGCAAGTTTTGCACCATGGGGAAGTATGTAAAGTCCACCTTTCATGAAAAGGAGAACCATGCTTTGGTGATCCTGGAGAGAATTTACACAGACGTGTGTGCACCATTCTCGGTTGCTTCAACAACAAAACATAAGTATTATGTTATTTTTGTTGATGACTTTTCTCGTAAATGTTAGATTTTCTTCATGCAGAATAAGGATCAAACATTCTCAAAGTTTTGTGAGTTTAAAGCATTGGTGGAGAAAGAGTTGAGGAAGCAAGTGAAAGCTATGAGGAGAGATAATGGTGGAGAATACATCTCTAATGAATTCAAAGACTTCTGTAGCAAAGAAGGAATTCGAAGAGAACTCATAGCGCCTCATAACCCACAGCAAAATGGGGTCGCGGAGAGGAAGAACGGAACGATCGTGGGTGTAGCATGAGCGATGTTGCATGATCAGGGCCTACCAATGAATTTGTGGGTGGAAGCATGCAACACTGTGGTTTATGTGAAAAAACATTGTCCTCATAGAGTACTTGGCATGAGTACACCTAAAGAAGCTTTTACTGGTAAGAAACCTGATGTTTCTCATTTTAAGATTTTCGGCTCATCTGTTTATGTGCATGTGACCAAGAACACCAGGAAGAAGCTGGAGCTGACTGTTGAAGTTGGGATATTTGTGGGGTACACAAAAACACCCCATAATTATCTTCTGTATTTTCCTAACAGTAAGATGATTGTTATGCGATGGGATATAAAATTTGATGAGGGGAAATCCATGCGGTTGTCGCTTGAGAGGGAGCTAGACTTGCATGTGGAGGAGGAACTGCTAGTTTCCAAAGATGAGTCTCAAGATGTGGATCAGCCACATGAGGAGGTTCATGGAGTGGAGGAAGCCACTCATGCAGATCCACCCATCATAAATGGTAGAAAGCGCACCACAGAAGCTGATAGATTGAGACTAGATGTTGCACAGAATGTAGGAGCCCCTACTTCACAACGTAGACAGAGACAGTCTCCTGATCAATTTACTGGATACATGGCTCTCATGAGAAAATGTATTGTGACTGAACCATATTCCTTTTAGGAAGAAGTGCAAGATCCCACTTGGGTTGATGCAATGGTGGAGGAGTATGACTCCATTGTCAAAAACAATGCATGGAAAATTGTCCCAAGACCGGTCGACAAATCAATGGTGGAGGGTAAGATTTTAATCATTTTTCTTTATGTTGATGATTTAATACTGACTGGTGATGAGTAGTCGATACACTCATGTAAGGAGGACCTTGCAAAGGAGTTCAAGATGAAGGATTTGGGCCTTCTTCATTATTTCCTTGGATTGGAAATATGACAGCGAGATGGTGAAATTTTTGTGTCTCAACGCAAGTATGGAAGGGATATACTGGGTAAGTTTCACACGGAGGGATGCAAACCCATGGATACTCCTCTTCCAGGAAATTGGAGGAAAGAGGATGCTACTTCTGGAGAGGTAGTGGATGCTACTATCTATCGACAGTTAGTGGGTTCTCTAATGTATTTAGTGAATACGAGACCGGACATTTTCTATGCGTTTAACCAGCTGAGTCAAGCGATGGTTAAGCCTACCAAGATCTTTTGGAAGGCGAGTAAGCATGTCCTGAGATACCTGAGGGGAACATCTGAGTATGGCTTATGGTATAGACAGATGGATGAGATGAAGTTGCATGGCTTCATGGATGCAGATTGGGAGGGAAACCCAATGGACAGAAAGAGCACATCGGGGGGGGTCTTTAGTATCAAATCTACAACTGTTTCTTGGTACAGCAGGAAGCAGAGATCTGTGGCACTCATTTCAGTGGAAGCGGAATACATGGCAACGAGTCAAGTTGCATGTGAGGCTATCTGGATGAAAAATATATTGGTTGGTTTGTTTGGTTCTCATTTAGATCCGACAGTGATTCATTGTGATAATCAGAGTTGCATTAAACTCTCAATTAATCCTATGTTTCATGATAGATCTAAGCATATAGATATATGGTATCATCATATCATAGATTTTGTGCAGAAAAAGATCATGTTGCTTCAGTACATTCCTTCAGAAGATTAGGATACAGACATTCTGATGAAGACACTCATCAGGAGAAAATTCGAATACCATAGAAACAAGATCGAGGTGAAGGATAATCCCTTTCTTGTTGAGAGGGAGTGTTGAGATTCAACAAGAAGATCCTAGTAAAAATTATGCACCTACACTAGGATGGAGCCTCGGGCTATTTTTAGGTGGAAGTCTATTTTTAGATGATGAGCAAAGTCTATTTATAGATGATGTCTATTTATAGATGGTGATAAAATTCTATTTATAGATGTATGTCGACTATTATTATCCCTTAATAATAGTTGGACAATAAATATTAATATATTCTCAATGAGCACTTGGAAATAGTTAACTGAAGTGGCAAATTAGTTAGCTATAGGAAATTTGAGTTCAAAGGTTGACTGGTGGGACATGCAAGTCAAATTAGTTGTAACTGAGTGATTCAAATTTGTAACAGAGTTATAAGTGTAGTTATGTGAGTTGTGAAGTAGTTTAACTCAGTTAAGTGAGTTAAGCTCAGTTGTACTAGTTGTAACTGAATTTACACTAGTGAGATTTCAGTGAATTAATTATTAATTAATTCACAATCAGTGATCTCACATGCAACTAAAGATTTACAACTGTTAACTACATGCATGTCAGAGCCAGTGGAGACCCAGTTGAGATAACAGGTGAAAGGGATAGTTTGTCTATCAATTGTGATTTGAGTGAAGTGCACTCATGCAATCACACACATAGTGGATGTGCCCATGAGCAATGTGCAGCCTAGGCAAGAGGAATTCGATTTTTTTGCAAGTTTTCCATTGCAGAGATTGCGCAGACGAGGCATGTTGTCTGGAGGCAGAGAATTGGCAAATGTATTTTCTGATTTTTGTATGACAGTGTGAGATGATTGTATTGTACTGAGAGCTCTTGGATTAGAGTTTTTTATGATATTGTTTCATGATCCATGATATATACATAATATAAGATAGTGGGGTTTTTAGCTTTATGCTTTCCCGGTAAAACAAACTGTGTTATGTGTGATTGATCTTTATTCTTGATATTGCAATTGGCGATCATGTTTTAAATTTTGCAAGAATATTTGTAGAAGCAATTTTGTATTTAATAGTGGCATATAATTGTTAGATCAGGAGAATCTAGGCAATACATAATTTGTATTAAAATTTCTACATATGTTACATCATCCATAAACCATGTGTCAACAATACTACTAACAAGTTCGTCGAACCATGTACCAAGTATGTATCAATCATGCATCAACTACTCATAAACTATGACTCATAAAGATGTACCAACATCATCAACTACACACCTCATGTATGTGCCAACTCATCAACTAGTTGTCTCAACCATGTACCCAAAATGTACCACAAAAAAATCCCTCATCAATTTCATCATCCAAATCTGATTTGTAACTATGTACTAGACTTGGTGTATATGATCACATACCTACAAACCTTCCTTAACTTTAACAACAAGAGACTAGAATTTTCATCAAACTTTACTTTAGTCCCACGTGACTTATTTTGGATTATTCAACAACCCTAACTTGAAATAATCATAAATATGTACCTGTAATGAATAAATATTTGAAAATAGTCCACAATGTTCTTTCGTGTCTTTTATGCAATTCCTCCAGGCTTCACTACTTGGAACCTCTCAGAAAAGGAGTTATAGCAAAAATGGCATACCTTGTTGAATTCTAGCTTATTCTAGAGAGCGAACTTGTAGAGAGTTCCCTACATGAAATATTTGTTGTATGGATCTGAAAATGGTACACAAAATACCATAGATTGTACTCTAACCAATACATTTTTTCTTACTGAATTTGGATCTGTTATGAAGAAATTATGACATTTTTACTTGAAACACATGTTTTAGACTAGTTTTAGGACTAGCCACAAACCCTATTTTCCACGGAGTGTAACTCCAAAAATATAATGGCCCACTAGCTGAAATTTGTATCACAACTACTTGGATATGTTTCCTCAATGGTCTCCAGATTTCACGGTCTAAATCATTCTAGAAAAAACTTTATTGTGAAAATGGTGAGATGACCTGTAAATAACATAACTTAGAAAGCATCATCAAAATAATTTATCCTCTCTTGAATTTAAGCCTTCTTTACTTCACCTTCCTTCTGAAATTCGCCTTAGATATCCTTTGGTTACCTCAGTCACTTGTAGATATTCAATATGCTCAAGTGTAATTAAAATGAGAGACCCTTGCCTCTTATTTATACTTTTATGTAGCTTCCTCAAGGGGTTACCTTCTAACCATCT
>ML816998.1:148272-169981 GCA_009831015.1 Picea engelmannii
ATTGGAGAAGGAAGGGACCCAAGTCCCCTTTCCCCTTTGTGTACCTCTGGATTTCACTAATCAGATCAGCCTATCTATTGGTGAACTTGTTCCATTGTCACTTGTATTTAGTTTTTGTTTTTGTTTTTTTTATGCTCATGTTGTTGTTTATTTCTTGCTTAACTCTTGTTCATACCTTTACTATTTTCTTTCTAACCTTTTGCATTACAGCTGTCATGCCTATCAGAGCCCAAGTAGGCATGTAAGTGCTTGCTTTTTGCTCACTCATTGACGAAAAGAGCACGAACACTTGGGTCCATTACCCAAACCTTTGTGCTACCAGAATTCATTATTGGACTTTCTTCAAGGGTTGACATCAACAACAACCAACCCAAATAATCAACAATATCCCCCTTTGGCATTGATGGAAACACTCTAATGTAATACAGAATTCATATTACACATGCTCCCCCTATGACCATCGCTCCCCCTGGAACCATGCCTGTGTGCTCTTTCTCAAGGAATTTACATTTGCATATGATAAATATCTCCCCTTTTCAACAATGGAAAAGGTGTATTTCCATACAGAGCTGCTCCCCCTGACTAAATGCTTCTTGAAACTGATCTCCCAATCTGAATTGTCCTCTTTATGGTGCATCCTCATGTAAATCTAAGACATATAAGATAAGCATTCAAAAGCGTTCATTTTGGAGTAGAAATTAATCTGAGTCTCTAGCGAAGATACTCAATAGCTTCCCTTGGAAGTGGTTCTGTAAAGATGATTGTCACTTGTTCTTTTGTGCCCACATATTCAACTCTGATGTTCTTATCTGTAACTTGTTCTCGTATAAAGTGATACGTTATGGGAATGTGCTTCATCTTGGAGTGCATCACTGGGTTCTTTGAGATATTGATGGCACTTGTATTATCACAATAGATTGTAATGGGATCATCATACTCAACCTATATATCTATCAAATTTTGTTTCATCCATAGATCTTGAGTACAACATCCTACTGCTGCAATATACTCTGCTTCGGTTGTAGATAAAGATAGTGATGATTGTTTCTTACTTAGCCAAGATATTAAACACTTGCCCAAGTAGAACGTTGCTCCACTGGTTCTTCTTTGGCCATCAATGCAACCTGCACAATCTGCATAAGTGTAGGCAATAAGTGATAGATCCTTTCCTTTTGGATACCATAATCCAAACTCTTATGTTCCTTTGAGATATCTCAAAATCCTCTGCACTACTAATACATGTGATTCCTTTGGTGTTTCTTGAAATCGTGTCACATGTCCAACTACCTACATTACATATGGTTTGGATGTTGTCGCATATAGTAAGCTACCAATCATTGACCTGTATTACCTCTAGTCTATAGACTTTGAATCATCATATTTTATCAACTTGAAAATAGTTTGCATAGGAGTGGTAGTTGGTTTTCAATCTTCCATTCCGAACCTCTTTATCATTTCTATTATATACTTAGTTTGAGAAATAAAAATTCCTTGGTTGCTTTGACATATTTGAAGACCTAGAAAGAAGGATAGTTCTCCAAGTAATGGCATTTCAAATTCATTTTGTATATCCTTTGAAAATTTATGGCTTAACCTGTCATCATTACTTCCAAAAATAATATCATCATCATAAACTTAAATTAATAAAATACTATCTTGAGTTACCTTGATGTAGAGGTTGTTGTCTACACTTCCTTTTTTTAACCCTTCATGTTGTAGATATTTATTCAGTCTAGAGTACCATGCTCTAGGAGCCTGTTTTAGACCATACAATTCCTTCTTCAATTTTCACATGTAATATGTTTTCTATGACAACTGAAATCCTTCTAGTTGTTCGTTGTAGACTTCTTGTTCATAAAGTTGTTCCAATGATTCATTTTCTTCTTTGATTCTCGTCCACTTGTTTCATCAATTGTTACATTGATGTTTTCCACAAATTTGGTCAATCTCAGATTGTAACACTTGTATGCTTTCCTTTCACTTGAGTAACCAACAAGTACTCCTTTGTCCACACAATAGTAAAACATTCCCATTCTTCCATCTTCTCTTTTGATGTAGCATTTTCTTCCAAATATTTTGAAGTGCTTCACATTTGTTGGTCTTCCTTTCCATAGCTGGTAGGGAGTTTTTTCATTGTTGTTTCTAAGAATTACTCGATTTTGAATTTGAATTGTTGTATGCACTACAAGTGTCCAAAAAGTATCTGTCAATTTGGAATCCATTAGCATTGTTCGAGCCATTTCCTGTGTAATTAACATCCATAATGTTCCTTTGTCTCTGAACCACTCTCTGAACCAATCTATGAATCCATGCTCTCGTCCACTATCATATATATGTCCAAACTTACTAAGTGTTCTTACAAATCCATCTATGTCCATATTGTCCAAGACTCTACTGCACAATTGTCCATAATGTTGACCCATTTATTACTATACTATCATCAAGTCTTCACTACTACAACTATCAAACTGTACTTCTGCTAACTGACTACTCTAGATCTGTCTACTCAAACTCTACAAGTTGCTCGAAGGATTGTTCTTTGGTCTATCACAGCTATCACATAGACTCCCCCTATCTAATATTCATGTTACCTGGGAGTCTCTAAGACGGATGGATCAGAACAATTCCTTCTCTGATGTGTATTCATCATCATCTTCATTGGTAGATTTGTCGTCTCTCTGAGCTCTAACTTCTTTCTTTCAGTCTGTGGATTCATCTTTCACTACAATGCATGAAAGTAAAATCTCTTTAATATGTTCCTTATTTACATGTCCGTATTTTCTTTCAGTTATTTTCCAAACCTTTTTGTATCTAACATATTTCTTTTTCTCTGTAGAATTTTCTTCATCTCGTTTTATTGCCAATCTTGCGATCTCTAGGACCTGGTATTTGTTCACCTGTTCTTCATGTTTTCTTATCCATACTTTCTTATATCCAATATGAGTGTTCTCTTTCATGGAAGTCTTGATCATGCTTCTAGAATCACTAATTATGTGTCCATAGTTATGAAATGTGTAACATTCAATGTTACGTGGGGCCACATAGGCATTTCTTACTTGAACATTTTTATAATCCTTGCAATCTGCAACCTTATGTCCAAAATTGGTACAATAAAAGCAATGACCATAAAATAAATTTGCATACCTAGGAGTGAATGTTCTTTGTGGTGTAGTCCTTTTGAATTTCTTTCTTGATTGATCATGATCATGATTGAATCTTCTTTGTGGCTTGAACATGGATGGTCTTCTTGAAAATGTATCTTTAATAGTTTTCTTAGATTCTGGTTGACCATGATTCCTTCCTTTGAGTACTTCTGCATAACTCTTTCTATTTTCTTCATTCTTCTTTTATATAAACCTAGAGTGCTTCTCTCTGTTCTCTATAACTGATGTGGATGTTTCTGTCTCTTCAACGTTCTTGTTGAGCTAGACGATTTTACTTCTCAATGTGACAACTTCTTAAAGATTCTCAACCTCTTCTTATTTCTTCATTATCTGAGACTTCATGACTTCTTCTGTTCTTTTCTCTTCTTCAAGATGGATTTTAATGTGATTATTTCTTCTTTAATTCCTTTCTCTTCTTGACCAAACTCTTCCTCAAGTTAGTTTAGATCATTAGTTCTTTCCTTAAGATGATCTGTCAATATCGTTTCTCTCATTTATACCCTTCCTTATGTGTTTCTATGTTGGCTTCCAAATATTGTTTTTGATCTTTAATATTTTCTTCAATCTTGATGGCTTCTTCTAGCTGAGTTCTTAAGTTCTTGATGACCTGTTGGGATTTTTCAAAAATGTGAGCACTTTCCTTTTGTTTCATCAAGTATTTCTTGAGTGACTTGTTTTCTTCTCTTTCTTTTCTTAGTTCATCTAAAGCACTAATCAATTCTTCTTCATAATTGTCTTCTTTTTCAATTATTTTTTCTGTCTCATTTCCTTCATGGCATTCTATTTCAATATGTGCATGTTTTCACAATTAAATAAAAACAGCATACCTCTGTTGATTATTTACTCTTCATCTTCCGAATTTGTTTGACATGGTGAACATATTTCTTTTTGATCTGTACCTGCATCTTCTTTGGCATTTTTTGAATCCGCGATGGGTGAAGAATATATATCATGTAACTTATCCCAATGTTCTTTGGCTGATGAAAATTTACCAACCTTTTTTCCTACCGGATTAGGTAATCATTCCCAGATGAAATCCATTGCTACTTTTTTATTCTTCTTGAATTCCTTATTGGTTGCAGTCTTTGCCATTTTTGAACTATCATATCCTGTAATGACTGATAGCCAAATATAATACCCCTATGCCTGTAAAAATATTTCCGTCCTTCCAATCCATATCTCATACTTTAAACCATTCTGACCATTAAACAATGGTACTCCATTCTCAGAATAATCCATGATCTCCTTCCAGTGGTTAAACTATTTTCTCAAGGAACCTGCTCTAATACCAATTGTTGGATTACTGAGAGGGGGGGTGAATTAGTAATAGAGAAATTTAATCATTTTTAACCATAAAATGCAAGTGTTATATAAATGTAGCATTATCCTCAAATAGTTGTAGAGTAAATAAACAATGAACAAATGATAAATCATACACATACACAGTACACCAGTGTTTTTACGTGGAAACCCAAAGCGGTAGAAATCCACGGAATGTTTTTTCTTATATGTCTTTATGAATTACATTCATTGGAAGCACCAACTTCCTTTGTTTTCCAAATGCAATTGGAAGGAGGATCCAACCCCCTAGTTTAACATGCTAAAACCTAAGGGAAGCTCCAACTCCCTAATTCTCTGGCTACAAAGAGAAGGAGGCTACAATCCCCTATGTTCTTTGGCTACAACCAGAAGGTGGCTACAACCACTTGTCCTTGTTGTTGGGTTGGAATTGATCAGAACAGTGTCCTTCTTAGGTTACCAACAAAAGGTATCATGTAGTCTAGAGCGTTGCAATTTTCATCTCCTCCAAAGAGAAGAAGTCTCACCTGAAGTGAAATCAAGACAGAAGGATAGGGAAGGGCAAGGAGAATACTTGGGTGGGTTCCCAGAACCTTCAAGACTCACCATGACCTTGCGCAAAATAGACCAATTATAGATCATATCTAAACTTATGCATACAAGAACTGAAGATACTTAAGTTGAAAAAATCATTTATACACAGAGACATCATATTGAGATTATCAAGCATAAAGAAGCACTGTAAAGATACAATGCATAATCATAAACACAGTATGACTCATTATTTTTCAAAATTTTGGGTCCTTCTTCATATATTATCTTCGGAACTCATTGAATACAATCTCAAAGATATAGCTTGGTACTATGTTATAGAATTTTGACTCTCGACTCATGTCACAGAACTCTATTTACCCAGAACCAAATACAGATTACATGTACAACATTTTCTTAACAATAGCAAAACTCAACCTATCAAGAACAACAACCCAGAGCTGAGAGAGAGAACCCAAGACCCATTTTACAATCGTATGCATCTCATATATCTAAGTTGATTGGGATCTTTTAGATTTGGGCTCACATGCTTTCTTGTTCTGTTGTAACCGATTTTTCCTTACTGGCATTGTGTTGTCCTTTTCCCCAACAGATTTCTATTACTTTTCCTCGCTCCACTCTCCAGCTTCTTTTGTATCTTTCACAACTCGTGATAAACCAAAACTGGGCCTATAGTCCTTCTTGCACATATTCAAATCAAAAAATGAAGGGCCCAATAGGCTCCAACCACAAGCCTTGACTCACCCTCAAGACAAGTACTTGGCTCTTTCACAGCTTCTAGGAGTAACTGTTGTTTTCCCTTATCCTCTTTCTTCACTTTACCTTCCCCTTCTGCTTGCACTTTCTCTTCCTCTGCCTCTTCAAATTAAGGGCCCAGCTCTGGGACCAATGCTAAGGCCCACTTTCTGACTTCCTAGAAACTCCCAACTTTATCATGCCATTTCCTGGCAAGGAGTGAGGCCTCGGCGATGAACTGTTGGGTCACATATGTGATACATCCCTTGGGCTTGGATGCAGCCAAAGAGTTCCATTCAGAGTCTGTTGTGGCATCCACCTGATGAATTTTCATGTATACTTTCTGAACAACAGGTCGAAAGTCACGCAGCTCCTTCTTGGCTATAGATTGTGCCTTGAACAGAGCATTTAGCTCATTATCTGCTTGTTGGATTTGGTCGAATTTATCTTGTTACTCGATCGGATCCATAGTAACCACAAATTCCTCATTCAACAACTATATTCTCGTGCGCACATCCTCTAGAGTCTAGTTGTGCCTAGAGATGATGCCCATCCAGTCGATGAATTCTCGAAATACCCTTGGGCACTTAGTTGTGTGCTTGTGTAGTGTTGTTCAAGCATTGTTATCTTCCAGCACTACCTTCTCCATCTGTTCTTGCAACTTTTGAGGTTGTTTCTCTACTTTTTATTGACTCTACCGCAACTGCACTTCCAGATGCTCTGCCCAAATGGCCAATTGTGACCATGCTCCTTAGATTAATTCGATCTGGTGGTCAGGCTCTCTTGCATCACTGGACTCTTGCAGTTGTGGTGCAGCCTTCCTTATTTCTGGCCAGGCTTCAACAAGCCTCCTCTGGATTCTTTCCAATTTTTGTTCCACCTGAATCTTGGTGAATTCTTCCTGCGTATTGTACGCTTGAGCAAGGAGTGTTTCCTCCCTTGTGAACTCAGTATTCCTTTCATCATGTTGGAGCCTCTACTCCAGTTGATCAATTGAGGCCCTGATCACTCCAACTAGTTGAGTTGTTGGCCACTATGCTAGTTCAGCGAGAGAATGGGTGGCATCCCTGGGTGCTCGGACCTATAGTGGAAGACCATTGGTCGTTGAGTGCTCTGAGGAAGTCTCTACCTCCTCCTCTTATGTATATGATCCTGGCACAAGCCTCAATCTCAATTCTACCAGTAGGAACATTAAAACGTTTCTTCTGGCCAGGCAGAGTTCCAACAACTTTGCACACTGTTGAGGGTTTTGGAGGACTATCTCCATATGTTCCTACGCTAACGTTACGCTTTTCCCTGAAGTCGTCTCTAGTTCCTTCTGGCCCTTTGGTGTCTCCACTTCTTTGTGGACCTCTGCTTCCTAGGTTGTGTTGCCCATATCACCCTCAACCTTAGTCGTTAAAGTAGTGTGTTGGGGACTTCAGACTTGCGGCTTCTCTGTTGTTTGCATCTATTTCGAAGACAAAGCATCCTTAATCGACACAAAGGGTACAATTTGTTGGTCTTGGGATTTAGGGTTCATGTCAGTCAATTGTAGCCTTTTCTTAGGTATTTCTGTGTTTGGACCAGAGATTTATGGCCTCTGCTCGAGAATTAATGGTGGATCGTGTTGCATGGGTTCTGGATCAGTGGTTTGGGGTGGACTATCATTTTTTGGAGGTGGCGACTAGGGTTGTGGTGGTGATGGAGGGTGCTCAATAATGATGGTGGATGGAGTGGTGTCAGGATCAAGGTTGTCCTGGATATGTATGATGTGGTTTGCTCGAGCCATTGAGTGAGTGTGGGGAATGGTGGATGAGATGGGTTGGGGGTTCAAAACCGTACTTGGTGAAATCCTCGTCTAGATTTTCTTAGCCACTGGCTCTGTAATGAATAGAATGCTAAGTATTTTGTTGACATCCTTACCTGTTAACATAGATTTATCTAGAAGTTGCAGGAACACCGGCAATGTTCTCTTCTTGAGCTCCAATGGTTGTGTATCCTCCTCTTCTTTGGATTCCATCTATCCCTGAGCTTATTTCTTCTGTACCTCTGGGCCTAAGCTCATTCCTACCCCTACTTCCTGACCTTTCTTATTCAGTAGCTCGATGAGAAAAACATAATGAATCCCTGACTTGTGTGGGTTGCGTTTGAATCCAAGCCATGATATCACCTCTTTTTCGAAGGCCTCTTCGTCCAAATAGAATGGCAGCGTCCACGAGTGGAATTCCTCCCTGTTGGAATACCCTGGCCACAAAAATGTATGGTATCGGTTCATGTTGAATGCTATGTTCCACATATTGTAGTTAAGAATCTTCTACAAAATGTGAAACCTCTGTGTTGCATCAATTAGTCTATTGTACCACTTGGAGAATGTCATATTGTTGAAGGCGGTGTTCTCTGAGTCCACCCTTGAATGTCAGGGCTCAAACATTTTCACCAAGAGCCCCTTATCTGTTGGCACCAATGGTATTCTGGCAGGTGGCATCCACTTGAGCATTTTGAATGCAAGAAACAAGTATCCATAGGTGAAAGTACCACCTTTCTACTTGGCTTCCTCGAAGGCCACATGGATTTCCTCCAATAGGTATTTGCACCAGTTAAAAATCTACCACTGATAAAGCATCCAGTGTGCATTCTCCCTTGTATTAGGACCTCATAAATTTTATATCTATGATGTAACAACCAATATTGACCATATTGGGTAGTATGGGGTCGATCTTAGATGTGCCCCCCCCCCCNCTGTGTGTGAAACCTTTCGTATAGGTTGGGCTCCCCTTTCTTCTTTCCATGCTTGCTGGGACCCTAGAAACCTTTGGACACGTCCCCACCCTCAAGGTACAATCCAGTAAGTTGGTGGATGTCTTCTGTGTGGATTGGATATCTCTTATCCAACCAAAGACTTTTTTCATGCACCATACTAATCAGAAACTTGGTACACCTCACAACTTCACCAGTGGTGTCAAAAATCGGTAAGTCCCTGAGGTTCATGGTGGTTGAATTGAACAAATTGATGAAGTCAGGCTTCATCACAATCTGCATGCCTCTCAATTCATCTAGAGTGATACTCCAGAAAACATATATGTTCATTTGAGGGAACAAGACCTAGTCTGTTAAGTCGAGATCGAGGAGCTTGGCATGCTCCACCTTCCCCTTGAAATTACCCATGACCTCAACCTGGGGGTCACAGGGATCATCTGGTACTACATCCTTGGAAATGGCACTTCGACTCCCTATATCTCTCAGCATGGTCAGTCTAAACTATCAACAATTTGGACAAGAAAAATAGGGATTGGGGATCGCGACTGATGGTCGAGGGATTACACAGGCTTGCTCACTATACAGAATTTGTAAATTGCTAAGTTCATTCTGGGAAAAAATGTTTCCTACGTCGAGTTCTCAGACCCTTATACTCGTGTTGAGCTCAAAATTTCTGTAATAACTGATATTCATCATTACCTTATAGACGCAACTTGGATCTGAGTTGTCCGACAGGACTGGTTAACGGGGTAAATCTCTAGGGTGATCTCAGAATTTATTGGGCAAGTTGGTCAAGGAAGTAGCCAATTTTAGACCTTATCGTTTAACGGATTAGAATCTCAGCAAGAATAGTAATGGAATCTTCGTGTATCGTGTCTTTATGGCTTAACCAATTCAAACGGGGTATTGTAGTAGTAATAAAGGTTGTGACTAGACTGGGTCTGTGTGGCATAAGGACTCAGATTGCATCCGGATTTTCTCTTCCTCCAACCACAAAAGGGGTCCCCATCATATTAATGACTATCATTAATTGGTTTTTGATGCTTCTGATCCTACGCGGATGATTAAGCAGTTCTGCATCAAAAAAACACTTAAACAAAAAAATGAACTACATGTCGCAGTGCAACAAGTCACTCTTCGACTTTATTAACTGAATTCACGACAATTTGCAAGAAAAATTCAAATCTAGCTTCTAAACATGCTCCTTCGTACTAGAGAAACAGTCCTTTAGCATAGTTCAGAGATAGATAAGGTTTCACGTGAACGCCATTCATCCATCCTCGCCACAGCATACTATCTAGTTGCACAATTCTGACTGCTCTATACGGTTGGATCTCTACAACTATAAATGGCCCCATCCAATGTATGTGCAATTTGCTTGGATGTTTTTGGTATCGAATTTCATAAAGCAGGACCTCGTCTCCTTGTGCAAATACTTTGGTCTTAATGTGTCTGTCATGCCACGCTTTCTTCCCTGTTTTCTCAACTGTCTGATGGAAGTCTACTAAAAACCTAGTCTCTTCAGGTTCATGTAAGTCCATGAGCCTCTCTGCAACTGATTCAGCCTATGCCATGTGTGTAACCTCTGCAATATACAAACTTGGAGTAATGAATTTTGCAGGAACCACAACCTCTTTCCCATAAACTAGCTGAAATGGAGTGTACTTGTGGAGTTTCTTTGTGGTTGTCTTGTAAGCCCATAGTATTGTTGGAACTATGTCATCCCAATCTTCTCTTTTTGTACAATAAACCTTTGTTAATCCTCTCTCCAGAATCTTGTTAAACGCTTCCAATGTTCCATTGGCTTGTGGATGGTAGGGACTAATTTTATGATGTTGGATCAAGAACTCTGTTGTAAGTTTTGCTATTGTACTACTGATAAAATGAGCTCCCTGATCACTGGTCATACTCCTAGGACATCCAAACCGAGTGATAATATTTTCAAAAATGAACCTAGCAGCAGTATCGATTGAAAAATCCTGAACAATTGTTGCCTCGACCCAATGTGTAAGGTATTCAGTTGCGGTAATAATGTACCTATCCTTTGAATTCTTAGCTATGGGGTTGATCGGCCCAATGAAGTCAATCACCCACTTCTTAAATGCTTGTAAGGCTCGAACTGGTTGAAGTGTCAATTCATCTCATCACGATGTCTTACCCACTCTTTGACAAACATCGTATGATCTAGCATATTCCTTTGCATCCTTGAAGAGTGTGGCCCACCATAGTCTAGCTTGGAGGAATTTCTGGGCAGTGGCCTTTCCTCCCACATGACCTCCTGCAACTCCACTGTGGCACTCCCATAGTATATATTGTATTTCATGATCCAAGACGCATCTCCTAAGGATACTATCTAGTACCAATTTATACAATTTCCCTGCAATCAATTGATAGTCTGCTTCTCTAACCACCATATGGCGTTTCTGGGTTGCGGAGTATGTTTCTGGGCAAGCCCCTATACTTAAGAAGACTGTTATGTCTTCTAGGTATTCTGGTATGGCCTCGACCTGGAACAGGTCTGCATCTGGGAGATGATCATCAACAGCTCCACCAATTTCCCCAGACTCTAATCTAGATAGGTGATCAGGCCCTATGTTACATCTTCCAAGATTAATGATCACTTCAAAAGAAAATTCCTAAAACAGTAGCAACCATCAAAAAATTCTCCCTTCCAACACAGGTTTGTTAACTAGATATTTTAATGCAGAATGATCAGTAAAGAACTTAAAATGAGAATCTATCAAATAATGTCTATTTTTTTGTAAAGCATAAATCATAGCTAAACCCTCCCTTTATGTTGTTGTATAGTTTCTCTCAGCTTGTGACAACTTCATGCTCGAAAAATAGATGGTATTATCCATGGCTCCATCTCCTAGTTATGCTAAGATGGCTCCCAAGGAAATACCTGAAGCATCTACGTGGACGTGAAATTTGTTTTCCCAATTTGGAAATATCAGAATAGGTGTTGTGATGAGATTATCCTTTAGGGCCTCGAACACTTTATCACATTTTGGGGTCCATTGGAACACTTCAGCCTTCTTTAGTAGATTTTCCAGAGGTGCAGTGATATTTTCATATCTTCTGATAAACCTGCGACAGTACCCCATGTGCCCCAGCATGGAGCGTAACTGCTTAGCACTCATAGGTGGCGGCATGTTCACAATAACCACAACTTTGGATGGGTCTACCAGTACTCCCTCTCGGCATACTATGTGGCCTAACAAATTTCCATGTGGCACACAGAAGATACACTTTTTGAGGTTCAACGATATTTGCAATTCTCTACATCTGTCAAACATCAGATGTAGTTGTGCTACATGTTCCTTGAGCAGACTGTATACCGTCCAATCATCCATATAAACTTCTATAAACTTGTGAATAAATTCTTGGAAAGATACTATTACAATCCTAGAGAAAACTGTAGGGGCATTATTTAGGATGAATGGCATCACATTGTATGTGAATGACCCCCATTTTGTTATGAATGTGGTCTCCTTTTTGTCCTCTTCAGCAATCCTTACTTGGTGATACCCCGAAAATCCATCTGTAAATGAGTAAGATTATTTCCCCGCAACCTTTTCTAGCACCTCATTAGTAAAAGGTGTTGGGAAAGGATCATGCACATAGGCAAAGTTAAGGCTTTTGTAGTCTACATAGACCCTAATATCCTATGTGCCTTTCTTTCTCTGGATCACTATTGGGTTGACCCATTATGCTTCTTCCACTACAAAAATAAGTCCAACTTCCAACAATTTGTCTATTTCCCTCTTAACCTTCTCTTTCACCCTGGGGTTAAGGCGGTATGGTCTATGCCTCATAGGATTTGATCTTGGTTTTAATTCAATTTCCATCTCTCCCATAACTCCTTTAATCCCTTTTAAGATTGAAAATGTCTTTGGGAACAAATCCTCATACTCTTGCAACAAACTCTGTATTTCTTGGCTAGTTTTCTCATCCCAGTAATATCCCACCATAGCTATCTTAGGTTGCTCTATGGTCCTTATATCGAACTTGTGCAATTTCAATGGGTGATTATAAGAACCATCCGTCTGATTGGGTATGATGTTATGGATTTCTTTGTTCCTGTATGTCTCCTTAATGGCTAAGTTTCTCAATTCTTCTAAATCATTTGGGCTTTCCAAATCCTTCTCAATATTATAGCATTTTATAGATCTCTTGTCTAAGGTTAGGTGAATATTAGTCTGAAGTTCTCGACTATGCTTTGTGCATACCACTAGATCTGATTTTTGTTTACTAGTGTATAGAAAAAGGAATTCTTTAATTCTTTGTAGGACTACTTCAAGCTTAGGGTACTTACTTGTAAATGAGAAGTCCTTGCAAAGGTGATATGTCAATGTTTTCCAGTCGCTGGTCTATCTTATGTTTTCTTCATGCATGAACCAAGTTTTCGGGATTGGACCTAGTGAGTGGGGAAATACTTGAACCCGGAAGCGAGATGGTATTTCCGCAACTTACCACTATGTCACGCATTGTTCAATATGTGCTTTAGGATCATATTGTTTGTTGAATAGTTGTGCAACTTGGAAATTATCAGCATCAGTGCCAGTCTTTCCCCCTCCTCGAGTGATGATATTAAGGTTGGGAAGTTTTCCCCTAATAAATCTCTTTATCTCTAAACTGATGAGGTTAGTTCCTCGTTGATGTACCCAATCTTCCCATATTCCAATTAGTTATGGGCATTCTTCAGTTGTGTTCCCATTGGTTCTACAGTGAGAGCACCATGGCCACCTCGGATGAGGACAGTCTCTAGACATATGGCCTTGCTCATCACAGTTGTAGCATCTACTTGGTCCTCTTCTCCCAGTTCTTCCTCCTCTGAAGTCTCCTCTAGCTCCACCTCCTTGACCTCTTCTTGATCCCTGAGGGGTTTCATTCACCCTAAATGTTGTTTGATCCAACCTGTCCACAAGTGCATCCAACGCTCTACACTGATTGGTAGTATTTTTGGTAGATGCAAAAAACTCACAATGTACAGTATTTGGTATTGTTGAATACTTATGAATAATGGGGCATTATCTTGGCCCATGCCCATGGATTTGGAAAATCTCACAATACTCAATTGATGGCGCTGCTTGGTTACCTGGGAAAGCATGATATGGGGTGGGGTTATGGAATGGTAAATTCATAGATACTTACGCAACTCCTCACGTGGGTCCTGGTGAGGGTCCCATCAGATTTTGAGGAGGTCCCATTCCCCTTATTCATGGACATTCGTTCACCAGATGTCCTTATGTGTAACATCCCATACACCATACCTGCAACCATCTTGGTCTAGGTATCTTCAATTATTGAATCTTTTCTATAAGCATTGATATTTTCCCTTGTAATTGCGCCAAATTTGCATCTATTGGGGGTTTGGTCACTTTTAGGCTCCCTGGATATCCTTCCATGGCTTCAATATTCATTGATTTCTCCAAGGCATCTATAAAAGTGTCTCTCTGTTGTTGCGTTAATGAAATCCTTGTTAGAGGTAGCAATCCCTGAATATATTATTCTCTTTGATGTTCCTCATGAATTGGATGTGCTAACTTCCCTATAACATCTTTAAATTCCTGTCTATATTCCCAGGTTGATTCACCTTCCCTTTGTTGAATCTCACACAACTCAGATAAAGCTTGTTGTTCTGACTGACGTAGCTTAAACTCTGCTATGAACCTTGTTTGTACCTAGTCAAGTGTAAACGCATGATCTTGCATTCCCGACACTCCTGGATCAATAACCTTCATGTGCCATTTGAGAGCATGGCCTCTCAAGGTAGTCTGGAAATTAACCAATTTATTCGCATCTGGATTCCCTATGGACCTCCAGATTACTTCACACAAGAAACAATGTTTCTCAACATCTTTGTCTCCTTTACCCCAGAATTTTGGGTATCGAGCAATCGAACCTCCTGTGTTACTAGCCATTTCTAATCTTGTTGCTCCTATCAAAATAAAACCTAACGGTCTTGGTTGCAACCTACCAGGGGATCCAAATATCCTCACTGTACTTACACTTCTCGATTGTGACTAACTAACTAGTTGTACTAGAATAGAATTATCATAAGAAGGTAGTATTGAATTTACCACTTGTATAGAATACACTTAGGGTATGGGTGATTCGGGGCTAGTGCCACTGGCTTTGGGGCAGGTTTCTTTGATCTGGGGCGTCTCATTCTCTTCTTCTGGAACGGTCTCTTCAACTAGATTCCCGATCTTTCCTGGCATCAGTGATGACTTTTCCCATTCCTCTTCAAGATCCATGTCGACTTCCTTCTCCCTTGCTTCTACACATTCTCTTTCTTGTCCTCCCTCCTGGGGACTTCTTTCTCTCTACACTTCTCTCTCACTTAATCTTTCACTGGCCAGTCTTTCCTGTATTATCATCTTCTATAACTCTTCCATCTATCCATCCTTTACTTCTCCTGGTCCTACTTATTTTCGTAACTCCTCATAGTGTTTCATTTCTTTCTTTATCTTACCACACCACCACTTCTCAACTATGGCGGCTCTTTCATCTCTTGAGTCCATTTCTTGTTGTTTTCCCCATTTATCAAAGAACCCTCTCCCCTCTCTCAGGCCATGACTCCACCCCAAACTCGCCCTACCCCAAGAAAGGGTGTTTATGCTACCATCTCAGTCGGGGACATAGTCAGCATCCCCTCTTCCATCAAGAAAACCTTAATCCATAGGGGGATTTTTCTCAACAGTATTCCCCTTGCATATTTCTTGAAATTTGCTTCTGCTCATGAAAAATATTGGTGATTCTCAACCACAAACTCAATAATGTATCCTTCTAATGTGGTATTGACCCATATATCAATTGCTCGCATGACTAGACGATCTATTCGATGAAGTACTGCAATCTTTTATGTATCCCAAGTACAGGTCATATTGACTCATTCTTGGAATTTCGGAGCTTCTTGGATCCTATCTATCCAGTTAAAAAATTCTTCCAGGAACTTAACCTAGAATATCTCGTATTGGTCGCTCGATCTTTCTAAGTAAAAGACTACCTCTCGTGTATCTTTCACATATTTTCCTCTCAACTCCACTTCTTTCCATATGAAGGCATCGCAATTTCTCTCCCACCATTGGTGAATATTATATCTGTGAATCTGTGGAAGCATTCTCCCTACAGTTTCCCTTTTAATGCAGGTCCCGACAAGTGAACCATTTTTTTGGCATGGAATTGATCAGACCATGGTCCTTCTCAGGTTACCAACAAAAGGTACCATGTAGTCTAGAGAACTGGAATTTTCATCTCCTTCGAAGAGAAGAAGTCTCACCCGAAGCACAACCAAGACAAAAGGATAGGGAAGGGCAAGGAGAATACTTGGGTGGGTTCCCAGAACCTTCAAGACTCACCATGATCTTGCACAAAATAGACCAATTACAGATCAGATCTGAACTCGTGCGTACAAGAACTGAATATACTTAAGTTGCAAAAATAATTTATACACAGAGACATAATATTGAGCTTATCAAGCATAAAGAAGTATTGTAAAGATACAATGCATAATCATAAACATAGTATGACTCATTATATTTCAAAATTTTGGGTCCTTCTTCATCTATTATCTTCGAAACTCATCGAATACAATCTCATAGATACAACTTAGTACTCTATTATGGACTTTTGACTCTGGACTCATGTCATAGAGATCTATTTACCTAGAACCAAATACAAATTACATGTACAACATTTGCTTAACAACATCAAAACTCAACTTATCAGGAACAAGAACCCAGAGCTGAGAGGGAGAACCCGAGAACCCTTTTACAATCGTATACATATCATATATCTAAGTTGATTAGGATCTTCTGGCTTTGGGCTCACATGATTTCTTGTTCTGTTGTAACTACTTTTGCCTTGCTGGCATTGTGTTTTACTTTTCCCCAACCAATTTTTGTTACTTTTCCTTGATCCACTCTCCAACTTCTTCGGTATCTTTTGCAACTCGTGCTAAACCAAAACTCAGATTATAGTCCTTCTTGCACAGCTTCAAATCCAAAAATGAAGGGCCCAACACTTTCCCTGTCCAACTGCCCTGAAATATTAGTAGAATGATGGAACCACTGTCACACTATCACTATGATATATATTGTTATAAATCTATACCAATCAACCTACACCAAACAACCTGTACCAATAACATGTGTCAACATGTACCATACATCAACCTGTACCTCAACTTGTACCATAAACAAGTGCATCAACCATGCACCAAACCTGTACAAATAACACGTCTAAACAACCTATCACAACAACCTGTATCATCAAGCTTATCAACCAAATCATATCTACTCACCAAGATAACTCTTAACCATATGTACAATATCACCAAGATGTGCATCAACCAAGCATAGCACAAAAACTCATAATCATCACCAAGATCAATATGTGCTTCTAATAATATACCAAGACAAGTATGGTACATCATCCATAAACCATTTGTCAACAATACTACTAACAAGTTCCACCCAACCATGTACCAAATATGTACCAATCATGCATACTCTACTCATCAACTATGACTCATCAAGATGTACCAACATCATCAACTATACACCTCATGTATGTGCCAACTCATCAACTACTTGTCTCAACCATGTACCCAACATGTACCTCAACCAAAATACCTCATCAATTTCATCATCCAAATCTGATTTGTAACTATGTACTAGACCTGGTGTATATGATCACATACCTGCAAACCGTCCTTAACTTTAACAACAAGAGACTAGAATTTTCATCAAACTTTACTTTAGTCTCACCTGACTTATTTTGGATTAGTCAACAACCCTAACTTGAAATAATCATAACTATGTACTTGTAATGAATAAAGATCTAAAAATAGTACACAATTTTCTTCAGTGTCTTTTATGCAATTCCTCCATGTTTCACTACTTGGAACCTCTCAGAAAAGGAGTTATAGTAAAAATGGCATACCTTGTTGAATTTTGGTGTATTCTAGAGAGCGAACTTGTAGAGTGTGCCCCACATGGAATATTTTTTGTATGGATCTGAAAATGGTAAAAATAATACTATAGACTGTACTCTAACCAATACATTTGGTCTAACTAAATTTGGATCTTCTATGAAGAAGTTATGAATTTTTTACCCGAAACACCTTTTTTAGACTAGTTTCAGGACTAACCACAAACCCTATTATCCACGGAGTGTAAGTCCAAAAATACAAAGACCCACAAGCTGAACTTTTTATCAGAACTACTTGGATATGTTTCCTCAACAGTATCTATATTTCGCGTACTGAATCATTCTAGAAAACAAATTATTTCAAAAATGGTGAGATGACCTGTAAATAACATATCTTAGAAAGCATCATCAAAAGAATTTATCCTCCCTTGAATTTCGGCCTTCTTTACTTCACCTTCCCTCTGAAATTTGCCTTAGATATCCTTTGGTTACCTAAGTCACTTGTAAATATTCAATATGCTCAAGTGTAATTAAAATGAGCTACCCTTCCCTCTTATTTATACTTTTATGTAGTTTCCTCGAGGGATTACCTTCTAACCATCTTAAACCACTTTCCTTATTTAGGTCTACCCCACTTCTAACCACTTGTCCACTTAGTAATTTCTCCATTAAATTTATTATTTAAATAATTTATTTTGTATGCATTTTGACTTATAGTACACTCATCACTTCACGTTATTATTTAAATAATTTATTCTTTGCAACCACTTTGACTACTTTGATCTTTTGGGCCTTCTAGATAACTCATGAGGGTTCTCCAACTTCACATGGCCATAACTCTCTAACCGTGAGGAGTTATGTGATGTTCCACATACCATCGGAAATGGCATGACATGTACTATTCATATAGAAATCTTATTTAAATAATTTCTTCTTTGCAACCACTTTGACTACTTTTACCTGTTGGGGCTTCTATATGACTCATAAGGGTTCTCCAACTTCACATGGCCATAACTCTCTAACCGTGAGGAGTTATGTGGCATTCCACATACCACCGGAAATGGAATGACATGTAGTGTCCATCTAGAATATCCTTACCTTAAAATATATTAAAACCCATACCATTATACATCAAACAAAATTGGGTCCATTACCCAAACCTTTGTGCTACCGGAATTCGCTACTGGACTTTCTTCAAGGGTTGACATCAATGACAACCAACCCAAATAATCAACATTTTTTGCATATGATCTATGTTTTATGTGCACGATATCCCATTGGAAAGATCTATCCGAGGACTACACATGTTTCCATTAAACTCTAACTTTATGTATATTATGACTGTTTTGAGCCCTAAAAACATTGTTTAGGGCCTCAAAATGGCCCCGGAAGTCGAGGACCCAAAAACTAGAAATAAATTGTCAAACTGGAAAACTGCCCAAATAATCCAATTGGAATAGGTGGGAGGCCACTGACATCCATCTGGATCACATATCCGAATTAAAAAAAAATTGCACCGAAGCATGCAAGGAAGGACTCGGTGGAGTTCTCAGTCAAAGGGATCGTGTGGTATGTTATAAGTCCAAAAAATTGAAAGAGCATGAGAGGAATTATGCTACACATGACTTGGAGTTAGCAGTGATTGTACATGGATTGAAAATGTGGAGGAATTACCTTATGGGTAATAAATTTGAGCTAAGGATGGACCATTGTGGTCTGAAACATTTGTTTGGACAACCAACACTAAATGATAGACAAACTAGATAGTTGGAATTTATGAGTGAATATGACTTCAAAATTAAGCATATAAATGAAAAATAAAATCAAGTGGTTGACACACTCAATAGGAGAGATCATGAAGTGCATTTGGCATCCATCATCATGTACATGAAAAATCTGAAAGATCAAATTATTGCAGCAGAAAATTCAGATCAACATTATTTGAAAACAAAAGAGACATTACAACAAGGTAATCTTCAGCAGAAATTTAATCATTATGAGCTGAAGGAAGATGGGATTCTCATGTACAAAGTTAAAGTGTATGTGTTGAATTCCAGTGAGATGAAAAATGTAGTTATGAGTGAAATCAACAATGTGCCATATGTTAGACACCCATGATATCATAAGACAACTGCAACAGTAATAAGCCAATACTTTTGGTCAGGAATGAAGAAAGAAGTGGTTAATTACATAGCCAGGTGTCTAGAGTGCCAGAAGGTGAATACTGAGCATAGGAATTTAGTTGGGTTGTTGTAGCCATTTCCCATTCCAAAATGGAAATGGGAAGTAGTTACGATTGATTTTATTACTAAGCTACCTACAACAGTGAAGCAGTGTGATTCCATCATGGTGGTGGTGGATAAATTAACTAAAGAAGCACATTTTATTTCAATAAAGACTAGACACAAGGAAGCAAATATTGCAGATATCTACATGAAATAAGTTTCTAGGCTACATGGGGTACCTAAAGCAATAGTTTCAAATACAGATCCAAAGTTCACAACTAATTTTTGGAAAGGGTTTTTCAAGGGATTTGGAACAAATTTAAATCTTAGTACAGTGTATCATCTAGAGTCATATGGGAAAATAGAGAGGAATAACAGAATAATTGAGGACATGCTTAGAATGTATGTAATGGATCAACCATCAAAGTGGGAAGATCATATTCATTTAGTTGAATTTTCCTACAACAATGGGTATCAGGCCTCATTGAAAATGAGTCCATTTGAATCATTATATGGCAGAAAATGTAACACTTCGGTGAGTTGGGATAATCTAGAAGACAGAGTAGTTGTTGGGCCAGGTTTTTTGAAGTAAATGGAAAAGCAGATCAAAAGGATAAAGTAGAATTTAAAGGCTACCTAGGATAGGAAGAAAAGTGTGCAGACAAGAATAGAGTTTTCAGATCTTTTAAAGTGGGCGAACGTGTGTTTTTGAAAGTGAAGGAAAAGAGAAGTTCGCTAAGATTAGGAAGTTTCCCGAAGTTGGCAGCGAGATATTGTGGACCTTTTGAAATATTAGAAAATAAAGGGTCAATTGCATACATGCTAGCATTTCTGTTAGAAAAAACAGGACCGCGAAGCAATAAAATAAAACAAATGCGAAAACAAAACACAGAAGATACACAATACAAGAGAGACACAGATTTACGTGGTTCACCCAGTGTGGGCTACGTCCACCAGAGAAATTGCCAGGTCCTTCGTTTATTATTATCCAGCAAATGAAGGGATACAACCTACAGAAAAACCCTCTATAACTTCCTCTTCTTTCTCTCACAGTCTCCTCTCTCAGAATACAATATTCGCCATCAAACATAGCCGCAATACATTTCGCTCATAAAAGAGGGTTACCTTCTAGGGAAAAAACCCTAACATATTTTTTTCCATTACATCTACGACCTTATAATGAACGGTCCAGATTTACAATGAAATTACAATATACTTTTACAAGGCAAATTTTCCTTCGGGGGCTTCGCCCCCGAACCCCCACTTGCCCCCGACTCCACAGAGGGGGTAACCCCCTCTCTTCACTCCCCCACGTGGAAGAGTGTACATACTTATGGGGTGTAAATACTTCATGGGGTATAAACACGGATGAAATCAAAATACCTCTGAATCAGGAAGATAATCAGGCTCCACAACCAAAAATCTCCCACTTGGAGACTAATCTCAACAACTCCACCGCGGTTGTATATGTTGGACTTTGAATCTTCTTGGACCTGGAAAATTTCTCATCTTCATCTTCATTCTTGAAGACCAACTGAAACTAAGCAGGAACTCAGTTTCTCCCTAGTTACTCCCTTTGTTAACATGTCTGCAGGATTCTGGCTAGTGTGTATCTTTTCCAACTTCAAATGTCCATCTTCCAAGGCGGATCATACGAAGTGGTACCTCAATTGTATATTCTTAGTCTTTGAATGGAAGGCTGAGTTATTTGCAAGGTAAATGGCACTCTGACTGTCACAGTACAATATGTTGTTCTCCTGCTTCTTTCCCAATTCCTCCATAAACCTCTGTAACCAAATCATCTCTTTACTAGCCTCTATAGCAGCAACATACTCTACCTTTGTTGTTGAAAGTGCAACAACCTTTTGCAGTTTCGAAATCCAACTTACTATTTTTCCACCTATAGTAAAAGCATACCCTGTGGTGCTCCTCCTATTGTCTTTATCACCTGCCATATCTGAATCAACATATCCCTGTAGAAAAGTGTCTGAACCTCCAAAACATAATGCATGAGTAGTAGTACCTCTCAAATACCTGAGAATCCACTTTACTGCC
>ML816999.1:83841-96302 GCA_009831015.1 Picea engelmannii
ATTCTACCTTCACGTATTACCCACAATATATTACAGTAGCAATGCAGTTACACCTCACTTAACATTTATGGGAACATTTACAATAAGTTTCAATAATAGTAAAGTAAAACAACATTACCTTTACATTAAATGGCCATAACTCGGCAAATAAAGTAGCATTAAATTCATTCAGGTTATCTAATTCTGACATTCCATTTACTGCTAAAATACATAAGCTTTATAATAAAATAAGGCTAGCTAAATGACAAGGTTCCTCTTTACGAGAGGGGTAATCCCTCGCTGCCTTGTAATTTCTAAAGGCACCTCTCCTTCAAATTTTCTGGAGGAGTAAATGTCCCTTGGTAGTAACCCATCATTTTGCAAACCAAGGCATAGGTTACCTTGGAACTAGCCTCTGACATACGTATCATTAAATCGACATCGTCATAATTATAACAAACTCACTCACTCACAAGGTTATGTTCGAGCCTTGTTTATCTACAACCATAAAACTAAAAAAAAATGGTAATTACATCCACTGTTACCAATGATAAAGAAACTATCATCTGTAGAATAGTGGTTGTGGTCGCTTAGAGAAATAAATCAGAAAACTGGCTTATAGGGCTAGGAGCACCAGTACGGGTTCTGTCTAGAAGCAAGGCGCACAACGTACAAGTTGTCTGAGCGTTTAAGGATCTGCAAAGTTATGTCAATCCTTCAAGACTAAACGAATGCTAAAGGTTACTGCCAGGTTCACCGTCCCTTCTTAAGGGCAGAGTTCATGGTTGTCAGCAATTAAGAGCTGCCTGGAGAAGGCTGCAAGGAGCACCTAAGGGTACTGATTCCAATGTGAAAATCCAGGAAGGAGCAATGACTGTCATTCCAATGGTCAATATGGCATAAGGAGTTTCCAAAGTGGAGGTAAGACCTGTAAATTAAAGGAGTTTGGAAACCCACGGACTTAGGTAGCTCACCCTCTGAGCGAATGGGGTCAAGAAATTGAGAGCAGGCTAGTCACAACCCTAAAAGGGCCTCAACTACAACAGCTGGGCCACTGCTCAAGGATGGGTCATGCAGGTCTTGATTAAACAGTAAAGAGTTTCTGTCAGAAACAGATGCACCTAGCATCGATATCTATAGGTCGAGATGGGAAGTGATTATACACTTGTTCTCATGGAAAGTCTCCAGAGGGTCGACTGTATCAATAGTTCAATCAGCAGGAATCGTAAGTTACCAAACTGGTGGTGTGGATTGACCCACCTCCTGAGGTTGTTTGGAAATTTAGCCCGAGAGGGTTATATTTTTCCTGAGCTCTCGCCCTTCGAGCTTTTACACAATAAAAAAAAAGGGGGGCATGGAATAACCGCATAAAACTTCTAAAAACCAACCGAGTTGGGCCTTGGAGCGACACCTGGTGCCATGCAACGATCCGGGTGGTTAAGGAGGTAGGTCGAATGGAATTTCCATCACCGGAATTTCCTGTTGCACTCCAAATCCATGTCAGGATCAGAGGGAAAAGCCGAGTGAGGGGTGAGCGCGAGAGTATCAACTCCAGGGGATTGAGCTAGCCATAAAAGAAAAATGTCCAATGCCCGACACCAGCGTGAAATCCCTAACTTGGGAAGCACGATTCTTAACTCACCCCAAGGAGGATTTGGCAATAAGGAGGTATAGCTATTAACCAGAACACTTGTTGAAGATCTCATTTCACCTCGTATCTTAAGAACACAAATGTTATAAGGCAAGTTCACCAACAACCTATGCAGTTCGAGGTAAATACCTCCTACAACTCAGATATCCAATACAAACAAACTGACAGCAGTAAGGAAAAACAGGACCAAGAATAACTCATCCAAGGATCACAGGGGTTATCATAGCCTGGGCGCAGGAAAAAAAAAAACAAGGTAATGGAATGACCCAACACCAAGGCCATGCTAAGAGACGTAAGCTAACCAACAGTTTATCTACCCAATACATCTGCAAATCTAAATCGTAATACTAATGCATTCTATTCCACAAATAAATAAAAACACATACCGTTGCCTCGACGCCCGCCTCGGGTGATGTCCCACGCTCCTTGCCGCTCCTGCTCGTCGACCAAAGAGACCTCACTGGTACCTCCCAGCCAATCGCTAGGGGTACTCTGCTTCCCCATTAGCTCCTCAAGCTGCAAAGGGGCCACACACAGTCTAGATGGTATGCCTAGCTTCCCATCTCGCCTCGCAAGGGCGAGCTACCACTCCTATTTTGAGCTGAGAAAATCCCAACTCCTCACAAGCAAACAGTCAAGTCCAAATCTGGCAGCATAACATTATGCTAATAAACCCCCTCCCCCATCTTCCTCATCTACCTTTATTTTATAGAATTTTGAGACCCCCCCTTACCCTAAATCACATTTCATTTAAGTTTTAAGGAAAACCCTCTAAAAATTCTCTGTCTTACAAGTGTCACTCATCCCCCATGTTTCTCCAAAATTATTTTCTTTAAATTTATTAAAAGGCTCATTTCCCTATTTTTATTATTCCCTTTCTTTCCTTTTTTTTTTTAAAACCAAAAAGGTAAATGCGCTAATTAATCTTTTGATTTATTATTTATTTAATTATCTTTTGTTCTTTCACAAGTTAGGAAATAATTTCTTCTTTGCAAAATTTTAAAACCATTAGTTTTATTTTAATTCTTACTCTCATTATTTACCCCAATAATTTTATGAAGACCTAACTATTACTTAAGTGGGTTTTTGTTTGAATTTTTATTTTTATGCTAGGGCCTTTTTCTTTAAGGTTACACTAAAATTTTTACCCTAGAAAATTCTTTAGACTTAGTTTTAGATTTTGAACTGGGAGACAATTGTTTAGGGGAGTCGTTATAAGAATTTCTTAAGGCGTTAATGTCTTAGGGACATCTAGGTTACTTTCTTCCTCAACATCAATGCGACGTGCCCTTCAGGACGCACCACGTGCTCCAAGGGTGCCACTCGCCTTGGTGGCTTCTTTTGCACGATGTGCCCTTTAGGATGCACCACATGTTCCGAGGGTGCCACTCACTTGTTGTGTTTCTTTTGTGTGACGTGCCCTTCAGGATGCACCACATGCTCCAAGGGTGCCACTCGCCAACTTGACTGATTGGTAGACATCTATAACCCCGTGAGTCAACACCCTGCCAGGTGAACTTGTGGGAGACTAAGGGCTCTAAGCAATAAGTCCTCCGCCTTATTGCGCGCCCCTTAGAATCATTGTGAGCGACTGTCGCAGTCTTCCCTCATGGCATCGTGGATCCTCTCAAACTAGGTAATTGTTAACCTACAGTTTGAGCCACGACGGGAGTGCTAGTAGGCTGTGGCAGGGCTGCTGTCCACACCTCTCCCTCAACCTCTCTGGAAATCATGTGTGGCCCCTTTACTCCATATGTGAGTCTGGTCGGCAAGCTATCGTCAGCTTGCATCATCAACAACCGTGTCAGAACATGTAAATCATCAAATCATCAAATCAATGAAATATCACAGTAAATAAATCAACCCAATTAGCACACTCCCTGACTCAATCCAGAGTCCAAGGGGTTCCACCGATGCCTCTACATCATCAAGGTCCAAAACCCTACACACTCAATAAAACTGAGTCAATAGCACCTGTCTACATCAAATAGTAAAACATCATGTCGTCTATCATAATGCATCATAATCCAGTATAAATGTTTTAACATTAGAAAAGTCCAGATCACTTGCGAGCAAGTGTCCTAAAAGAATAAGTTTTCTCAGTGCACCAGAGTGGGATGTTACATACACCCCCTCTTGGTATAAACTTCATCCCGAAGTTTCTTAGTATAAATGCCGAAATAAAAGTATCACAGTGTCATAAGTCTATCTATCAAACAAAAATAGAAACTGTTGGCGCATATCATATGCGTCCTCCCAGGTCACCGAGTGCGGACTATAACTGTCCCACTGGACCTTGACCCGATCTATCGTTCGACGTCATAACTGTCGAATGCGATGATCTAATATGTGGACCGGATCAGCTGTGAGCACTCCCTCGTCCGATACCTGCAAGGAACTCATGTCAATCACGTGGGCAGGATCACTAATATAATGTCTCAAAACAGATACATGAAAAACATCGTGCATAGGCTTCAAAAAATCAAGCAAGGCTATTCGGTAGGCCACGGGCCCCTTTCTCTCCACAATATCGAAAGGTCCCATGAACCTAGGAGAGAGTTTAGCTCCCTTTCCAAACTTGATTGAACTCTTATGCGGTTTAACCCGCAAGAAGACTCGATCGCCGACCTCGTAACTACGGTCGACTCGGTGCGCATCTGCATAACTCTTCTGTCGATCTTGCGCTTCTTTAATCCTTTGTCTTATGGTTTTCATTTGCTCTTCCATTTCTTGGATCACTTATGGTACCACTAGGACCCTATCCTCAAGCCTATCCCAACTCAACGGCATCCGACACGGTCGCCCATAAAGAAACTCAAAAGGCGCCATCTTAATGGTGCTCTAGCAACTGTTGTTGTAAGCAAACTCTACTAGAGGCAAGAATTCCTCCCAACACTTTTGTTGGTCCCTCATGTACATGCACAACATGTCTTCCAAGGTTTGGTTCGTTTTTTCGGTCTGTCCGTCAGTCTCTGAGTGATACGCAGTACTAAAATTAAGTTGGGTTCCCAAGGCCTCTTGGAAACTTGTCCAAAATCGTCCAGTAAACACTGATCCTCGATTGGATATAATCTTTTTAGGCACGCCATGCAGCCTCACAATCTCACTGATGACAACTCTCACTACGTCAGGTGCCTGATACGTCGTACGCATAGGAATAAAGTGAGCACTCTTCATCAGAGTGTCTACTACTACAAAAATCGAGTTGTGTTTCCCTTCCGTCAGTGGCAATCCAACAATAGAATCCATTGAAATAACTTCCCATTTCGATTCCGGAATGGCATGTGGTTGAAGTAATCCTGTCGGGTGTCTATGTTCATCCTTTATCTACTGACACTCTAGACATCTGGCCACATAGTTGACTATGTCAGCCTTCATTCCCTTCCAAAAGAATAAGGGTTTAAGGTCTGACCTCATCTTCATGACTCCTGGGTGAGCCATGTAAACTGCTCTATGAGCCTTGCTTAGGATCAACATCCTCAACTCGTCGGTTGGCGGTACGTAAATCCGACCTCTAAACCTCAATAACCCATAGCTATCAAAAGAAAATCCCTCATATCGTGGTACCATCATTGTGTTTTGTCCGATAAAATCCCCGACTTCTTTGTACCAGTTATCGTCATGCTGTGAAGTGAGAATCTTCTCACGTAGATTTGTCTGAAGAGGAAACACCGAAAATATGTGTGGTCTCTGACTCAAAGCATCAGCCACTCAGGTTCACTGTTCCCTTTATGTAAGTAATATCAAAGTCATACTCCTTAAGAAATTCTGACTAACGCCATTGTCGCGCGTTCAGGTCACTTTGCGTGAAAATGTGTTGTAGCCTAGAATGATCAGTCCTTAATTCAAATTTTCATCCAACAAGGTAGTGTCTCCAAACCTTCAAGGCATATATGATGGCTAATAACTCCAAATCATGCATCGCGTAGTTCTCCTCATGCCTTCTCAGCTTCCTCGAAATGTAAGCAATCACTCGTCTTTCTTGCATCAAGACTCTGCCTAAACCTTCCTTGGATGCATCAGTGCATACCAAGAAGTCCCCATCCATGTCAGGGAATTTTAGTATTGGCACTGTTGTCAACAACTCTTTAAGCCTCCGAAATGCTTCCGCACATTTCTCGGTCCAAACAAACTTCTTGTTTTTCTTCTGCAATTCCATGATCGGATTTGCTATCTTCGAAAATCCCTCGACAAACTATCGATAGTATCCTACTAAACCCATAAAACTACACACTTGTGTGACATTCGTCGGCGCAGGCCATTCCATAATAGCCTCAACCTTGGTTGGATCCACGGTGATACCTTCGTTGGAGATGACATGCCCTAAGTAGTGAATCGTCGATTGATAAAAAGAGCATTTGGACAACTTCCCATACTATTTGTGCTCTCGTAGACACTGTAGTACCAAGGGCAAGTGCTCGTCATGCTCTTCCGTCGTCCGAGAGTAGATCAAGATATCGCCAATGAATACTTGGACGAACTTTTCCAAGTACTCGCGGAACACCCCGTTCATCAAACTCATGAATACCCCTGGGGCGTTTGTCAATCCAAATGGTAAAACAATAAACTCGTAATGTCCAAATCTCGTCTTAAAGGAGGTCTTAGGGATGTCATCCTCCTTGATCCATAACTGTTGATACCCTGATCTCAAATCGATCTTGGAGAACACCGTCGTACCCTTCATTTGATCGAACAGATCATCAATTCTTGGTAAGGGATACTGATTCTTGATCGTAGCCTTTTTCAGTTGAGGGTAGTCAATACGAAGCCTCCACGATCCATCCTTCTTTTGTATGAAAATAACTGGTGCACCCCACGGTGACACACTAGGGCGTATCAGTCCCAGGTCCAACAACTCCTTCAGTTTCATTTTCAGCTCTTGCAACTCTGGGGTCGACATCCGATAAGGTGTTCTTGCTATCGGTTCGGTCCCAGGTTTCAGCTCTATGGTAAACTCCAGTTCCCTTTCCAGCGACATCCCGGGAAAATCCTCTGGAAATACGTCTGCAAACTCCTTCACCACTGGAAGTTGTTCTAGACCTTCCGCTACTCCCTTCTCGTTTAGTGCGAGGATTGCATAAAGTTTGCACCCCTTGCGCATACTCTTCCGTAACTGTAAGGAAGAGACGAACTGCAGGGAAACTCCCTGGTTCCATACTACAATCACACGTCTCTGTCCTTCATCATCAACCAAGCTCAACTGTTTCGTCTTACACTTGAGTATCGCCTCATGTGATTCCAACCAATCCATACCGATCACGACATCATAAGATCCTAAGATCGTGACGTACAAGTTGACCCTCGTGACAAACTCTCCCAGGTTAAGGGCATAGCCCGTAACCTTTACTCCAACCTTCTGTTTGGCTCCCGAAGCCATCTCCACGAAGCTAAATTCATCATGTTCGACTGCCTTTAGCTTAATCCTTTTTAGTGCTGCACCAGAAATGAAACTCTCAGTAGCACCTGGGTCTATCAAAATACTGAGGGTCTTGTCAGTGACAGTACCTGTCGTCTTGAGAATAGTTGACTGGTGCTCTGCCTGGCGGTTATTCACCGCTACATGAATCCGATGGGCCTTGCCCATATCTCCCACTGTAGTGGGTCCGACTGATCTGGATGCCCTGGTCCTCTCCACAGGACAATCGCGCTGGTTGTGTGGCTCCCCACACATCCAACACCCCTTCTTCGGCCCAGTAGTCCTAGTACCTGAAGTAGAAGATGACTGCCCATTGGCCTGAAACCCTGGTCTGTTTTGCTAAACAGGCCTAAACTGTTGTTTCTGCAGGCGACGCTAGTGCTGGTGCTGTGGTCCTCAATAAGGTGTTCGCTGCTGAGGTGGTGGTATTCGAGGTGTAGCAAAAGTGGATCCCCTCTAGAAGCCATGATATCCCGGCGTATGTCTCGCTGGTATCTGATGCTGCGGCATACCAGATGAACCCTACCCTGCTGGTCTCGCTGGATTCCTGGTCTAACACCCACTGATAAGCTCCTCCTCTGCTATGAGGGCCTTTTGGACAACGTCGTGCAAGGTTTGAGGCATCAAGATCCTAACCTTTGCACGCAGGCTGTCGTTAAGGCCAAACATGAACCGGTTGACCTTGAGCTTCTCTGTGTTAAGGTGTGGAGCATACTAGAGCAGCTCCATGAAACATGCCTCGTACTCAGGCACCGTACGACCTCCCTGTCATAATGCGTTGAACTCATTGAGTTGACGCTCAATGAATTCCTCTGAAAGGTACCTCTCTCGGAATTGTTCCTCGAAAAGTTCCCATGACATGTCATCAATGGACATGTTCAGCTGTGGTAGGAGCGTCTTCCACCATAGAAGAGCGCTCCCCTTCAGTTGAAAGACCGCCATGCAGACCTTCATGTTGGAGGTATAATCGCGAAGTGCGAAGCACATCGCCATATTCTCCAACCATGCCTCAGCGGTGGCGCCATCCAGGGCACCAAAGAACTCGGGAAATTTTACCTTCTCGAGCTCATGGTGAATGCTAACTATAACGGCTGGTGCGCACAGCGGAACCTCAGCGGGTGCCGGCGCCCTGGCCTCGTCTCTATCCAATCGGTTGATCAGTGCCTCAAACATGTGCTGAAAAGATCTCATCATCCCAACAACATATCCAACCGCTATCTGCTCCTGTCCAAGAACCTGCTCGCCTCCCTAGGGGTCAGACCCCTCAGGCGTGGATGCTACTAGAGGCGTCGCGCCTCCTCCCCTAGAACCCCGTCGTCTTCATCCGCGACATCCTCTAACCATGATTACTGTGCACACACAAAATCAACTCGATCAACAATAGTATAATTAAATCAAATCATGTCACGAAATCCGTAGTGAATCCCAAGCCACGGGTCGAACCAGCTCTGATACCATATGCAACGAACCTCCTCGTTAGGACAACAACTCTGATAACAGGTGCAAAATATTTTTTTGTTTAGGGTCTGTGCGCACGTGTAAAAAGGAAACAAACACACTTGACTCTACGTCGCCACCTGATGACTAACACGATGTAACCACGATGATCACAACAAGAAGACATAAGGTGCACAACAAGTAACTGCAAGCACTAAACGACATACTTGGTTATGCACGGTACGAACACAAAAGGAAGAATCCATAGTAGTGGATTTTACTATTTCTGCACAGGAAAGCATGGCGTTTAATCTTAGTTCTCTCCTCCGGAGAGAGAGAAGGTCAGATAGGCTCCTGGCCGACTGCTCAGGCAGAAACTAGTAATCTCCGTCAGGTGTGTCGCAAGAGTGGAAACCCTGCCTTTAAAGGGCCCGAGACTCTTGATACGACACAGGATTCTTTACACAAATAATCACACACAGACTTATATACTAGGCTACAATGAGGTGTCTACATCCCACCCGATGCTAACAGTCCAACCAACAAATTATTACAACGTAGCGCAACCATAGACATAGAGAAACCACGTCTTCTATGGAATATGCAAGACAAAGGACTCAGACAATGACCACTAATATTAATGACAAGGAAGTGTCTATGACTCCACAGTGATTGATTACTAGCCAATTACTCCATTTAATTTTATTAAACCACGAGTACTTTAGCATAAGGTAGATCTAATTAAATTATTTCCCTTAGTTTAAGGGCCTTACCCTTTGTGTTGACAATATAAAAGAAATAAATGTCCTTACAATGATTTAACGTCACCATTACATTATACTACCACAACATTGTCAACAAATAACATTGTCCTTACATTCCTATGTTATCAAGGCTACATAGAATTTTTCCAAAGGGCGAGAATATTACATTTACATGGTTCAACAATAAATTACCAAGACCTTACATTATTGTGACATTGCAATTGCATAAAGTCACCTTACATCTTGTACATTACCAATACAATAAAACTACATTAACATTAMCCTAGAACAGTAACAACCTCACATTTACATCACAATATCCTTGCAATTAAATAACCATATATCCCAGTTACATAATTCCTAAACAATATAAATTCAATAACATTACCTTAAAATGATRACCCAAKCCCCTTATCCTTATAACCCCATAACCTCTCATTTGAGTTAACAATTAAATTAAAATCATGTCACCAATACTAATATTATATTCTATTTTTATAATKCCATAACATTMTACCTTCACATATTACCCACAATATATTATAGTAGCAATGCAGTTACACCTCACTTAACATTTATGGGAACATTTACAATAAGTTTCAATAATAGTAAAATAAAACAACAATACCTTTACATTAAATGGCCATAACTGGGCAAATAAAGGAGCATTAAATTCATTCAGGTTATCTAATTTTGACATTTTGTTTACTACTAAAATACATAAGCTTTATAATAAAATAAGGCTAGCTAAACGAGAAGGTTCCTCTTTATGAGAGGGGTAATCCCTTGCTGCCTTCTAATTTCTAAAGGCACCTCTCCTTGAACTTTCTGGAAGAGTAAATGTCTGTTGGTAGTAACCCATCATTTAGCAAACCAAGGCATAGGTTACCTTGGAACTAGCCTCTGACATATGTATCATTAAATCAACATCGTCATAATTATAACAAACTCAATCGCTCACAAGGTTAAGTTCAGGCCTTGTTTATCTACAACCAGAAAACTAAAAAAAAATGGTAATTACATCCATCGTTACCAACGATAAAGAAACTATCATCTGTAGAATAATGGTTGTGCTCGCTTAGACAAATAAATCAGAAAAATGGCTTACAGGGCTAGGAGCACTGGTACGGGTTCTGTCTAGAAGCAAGGCGCACAACGTACAGGTTGTCTGAGCATTTAAGGATCTGCAAAGTTTTGTCAATCCTTCAAGACTAAACGGCTACTAAAGGTTACTGCCAGGTTCACCGTCCTTTCTTAAGGGAAGAGTTCATAGTTGTCAGCAATTAAGAGCTTCCTGGAGAAGGTTGCAAGGAGCACGTAAGGGTACTGATTCCAATGCAAAAATCCAGGAAGGAGCAATGAATGTCATTCAAATATAGAGAACACATGCGAGGTGAGGTCGAATGTAAGCTTCGGAAATAAGATTTATCTGGTCAATACGGCATAAGGAGTTTCCAGAGTGGAGGTCAGATTTGTAAATTAAAGGAGGGTGGAAACCCGCGGAGTTAGGTAGCTCACCCTTTGAGCGAATGGGGTCAATAAATTGAGAGCAGGCTAGTCACAACCCCAAAAGGGCCTCAACTACAACAGCTGGGCCACTACTCAAGGATGGGTCGTGCAGGTCTTGATTAAACGGTAAAAAGTTTCTGTCAGAAATAGATGCACCCAACATCAATATCTACAGGTCGGCATGGGAAGTGATTACACACTTGTTCCCACGACAAGTATCTAGAGGGTCGACTGTATCAACAGTTCAATCAGTAGGAATCGTAAATTACCAAACTGGTGGTGTGGATTGACCCACCTCCTGAGGTCGTTTGGAAATTTAACCCGAGAGGGTTATATTCGTCCTAAGCTCTCGCCCTTTGAGATTTTACACAGTTAAAAAAAAAGGGGCATGGAATAACCGCATCAAACTTCTAAAAACCAACCGAGTTGGGCCTTGGAGCGACACCTGGTGCCACGCAACGATCCGAGTGGTTAAGGAGGTAGGTCGAATGGAATTTCCATAGCCAGAATTTCCTGTTGCGCTCCAAATCCACGTCAGGATCAGAGGGAAAAGCCGAGCGAGGGGTGAGCGTGAGAGTCTCAACTCCAGGGGATTGAGCTAGCCGTAAAATAAACATGTCCCATGCCCGGCACCAGCGCGAAATCCCTGACTTGGGCAGCCTGATTCTTAACTCACCCCAAGGAGGATTTGGCAATGAGGAGGTATAGCTATTAACCCGAACACTCGTTGAAGATCTCATTTCACCTCATATCTTAAGAACGCAAAGGTTATAAGGCAAGTCCACCAAAAACCTATGCAGATCGAGGTAAATACCTCCTACAACTCAGATATCCAATACAAACAAACTGACAATAGTAAGGAAAAATAGGACCAAGAATAACTCATCCAAGGATCACAGGGGTTATCGTAGCCTGGGCGTAGGAAACAAAACAACAACAAGGTAATGGAATGACCCAACACCAAGGCCGTGGTAAGAGACGTAAGCTAACCAACAGTTTATCTACCCAATACATCTGCAGATCTAAATCATAATACTAATGCATTCTATTACACAACTAAAAAGAAACACATATCGTTGCCTCGACGCCCACCTCGGATGATGTCCCACGCTCCTTCCCGCTCCTGCTCGCCGACCGACGAGACCTCACCGGTACCTCCCAGCCAATCGCTAGGGGTACTCTTCTTCCCCCTTAGCCCCCCAAGCCGCAAAGGGGACACACACAATCCAGATGGTATGCCTAGCTTCCCATCTCGCCTTGCAAGGCCGAGCTACCACTCTTATTCCGAGCTGAGAAAATCCCAACTCCTCACAAGGAAACAGTCAAGTCCAAATCCGGCAGCGTAACGTTACGCTAATAACCCCCCTCCCCCATCTTCCTCATCTACCTTTCTTTTATAGAATTTTGAGACCCCCCCTTGCCCTAAATCACATTTCATTTAAGTTCTAATGAAAACCCTCTAAAAATTCTCTGTCTTACAAGTGTCACTCATCCCCCACGTTTCTCCAAAATTATTTTCTTTAAATTTATTAAAAGGCTCATTTCCCTATTTTTATTATTCCCTTTTTTTTTAAACCAAAAAGGTAAATGCGCTAATTAATCTTTTCATTTATTATTTATTTAATTATCTTTTGTTCTTTCACAAGTTAGGAAATAATTTCTTCTTTGCAAAATTTTAAAACCATTAGTTTTAATTTAATTCTTA
>ML817000.1:69548-84469 GCA_009831015.1 Picea engelmannii
TGTGTTTGTATATAAATCTTCACAATGCATGAATTTTCCCTAGTAAAGAGAGAATGTGTGTGCCCTTGAAAAGTGTGCATCTTTGACAAGTCAAACCATTAAGAAGCCAAGAAGGAAATGTACCTTTTTGATTTGTGCAATGGATCCAAGTCAAGTTACTTCACATGTGTGTAAAGGTCTGGACAAGGGTAAGTAGGTTCTCTTAGTGGGGCACACCACTCAATGGCCTAGGGAAGTGTGTGATGAGGTTGAAATGATGACATGAAAAGATAAATACTAGGGTGCATGCATAATATCTCCTAGTCAAACATGAAGACCAAATAATTCCTCAAAACGAGTGACATGGTAAAGTTTAGATGTGTGACCAAGGGTATTTTGAGGATAGGTAGAATTAGATATTGTATGTGTTGCCTCAACATGTGTGCTAGAGGGGGAAGTACTAACTTAAGTTGTGTATCTCATGGACAAAACGTTACATTCCCTAGTGAATAATTGGGAAAAAAACTTAGGGAATTTAAACTCATGGACAATTATAACATTTAAACATTAATAGACTAGTATTTTGGAATTTATAAAGGTTTTAGGATTTTAAATTTTAATTAAAATATCCCAAACCAATTAGGTGTGTTCACACTAGAAAAAGTGAAATTATAAGAATTGAGGACTTATTATAAGTTAAGATTTAGGGAATTTAAACAAATTATGCCATGCACCTCTTAGGATATGGAATGAAATAGAATGTAGTTGTTAATGTGGATTTTACCAAGGAAAAAGGTAGAAATATGACATGATACACAAATTACCCAGGGAAAAATAATGAAATGTGGTGAAATGTAAAGGTGAAGTGGATTTCACCAAGGAAAAAAGTGATACTAAGTTGTGACAAACAAATTACCTAGGTTAACTTCTTGGGACCACAAATTTAACATACAACCTTGTTGATTAAGGTTGGTTGTCATTGATGTCAACCCTTGAAGAAAGCGCCATAGCACAAAGGTTTGGGTAATGGACCCAATATTGTTTCATGTAAATATGACTCATTATTGTTTTTTCATGGTTGATAAGAAGTAAATATGGATGAACTCCAAAGTGGTCCCCTTATGGTGAAATCCCTCACGGGAAGACGATTTGCGGAGTAAGAGAACCCATGCTTAATTGTGGAATAATGAGATGAAGGACAGTGAATTTGTTAGCGAAACTATCCTAGATGGACAGTGCTTGTCATTCCATTTCCGATGGTATGTGGAACGTCACATAACTCCTCACGGTTAGAGATTTATGGCCATGAGAAGTTGGAGACCCCAGGTTTGGGCAATGGACCCAAGTTTGTTTGATGGGTAATGATATGAGTTATGATATATTTTAAGATAAAACTATTCTATATGGATATTACATGTCATGCCATTTTTGGTGGTATGTGGAACGTCACATAACTCCTCACGGTTTGGGAGTTATGGCCTTACAAAGTTGGAGGACCCTCATATGTCATCTAGAAGCCCCAAAAGGTCACAGTAGTCAAAGTGGTTTAAGAGATTTTAAATGGTAAATAATAAAGTGAAGTAATGAGTGTATTATAATTCAAAGTGAATACAAAATAAATTATTTCAATAATAAATTTAATGGAGAAATTGGAAGTGGGTTAACCATAAAATAAGGAAAGTGGGGCCAAGTGACCTAGAAGATGTTTTTAAGGAAGCTACTTGGAGAGTATATGTTGGCATGTTTACAAGAAGAGCATGCTTGTCATTTATGGCAAGAATAGCAAAAACGATGGCATGTCTACAAGAAAGAACAACAACAATGAAAGCATGCTTACAGTTATTGATGGCATGAACAACAACGACGAAGGTATGGTTACAGGAAATAATAGTAGTGACGTTGGTAGGTTTACAGTTGGGAGACAACAATGGAAAACAGGCAAGCAAGCAAGACCAGCAGCGCGATGATGATCGCATGGGAAGATCAGAAGTGTAAACTCCATTTCGAAGTTTCAGATACCGGATGATCGCATGGCAAGATCAGATGCGTAAACTCCATTTTAGAGTTTTGGATACCGGGAGTTGGAGGAGTAAAGGAAGCAACTCAATGGCAAGATCATAAGCATAAACTCCATTTTGGAGTTTTAGATACCGGATGATCGCATGGAAAGATCAGAAGCGTAAACTCCATTTCAGAGTTTCGGATACCAGGAGTTGGAGGAGTCAAGGAAGCAACTCAATGGCAAGATCAGAAGCGTAAACTCCATTTTGGAGTTTCGGATACCGGGAGTTGGAGGAGTCAAGAGTCTAGACTCTTCATCACAGGAGTCCCAAAGTTAAGAAATGAGAAATGCCGAAATCCCGAAACAAGTACATCAACAAAGACTCTATTTCGGAGTTTTGCAAACCAGGAAATCAAAGATCAAGGGAACTTTAACCTTTGAAGTAGCGAACCCTGAAATCCTGAAACAGGCACATCAACAAAGACTCCATTTCGGAGTTTCGTAGGCCGGGAAATCAAAGATCAAAGGAACTTTAACCTTTGAAGTAGCGAACCCCGAAATCCCGAAACATGCACACCAACAAACCACATCAGGAAACCACGTCAGCTAAGGACATGTGGCACAATTAGGCAATGACAAGTGTCAAGCTGATTCAACATTTCAGGCACATGTAAGTCATGAATCAAAGTGACATGTGGCAGCTATTCGACATGTGTCAATCCACGTGTGAAGTCAACAGGTTTATGTCACATCGGATCTTTCTATTTCAGGGTTTTACATAGCAAGCAGAAACTCCACCATCAACGAAGGCTCGTGAATTTGTGAAATGATCCTGGCTGTTAAAGCCAGAGGACACATGGTGAAATATTGGCATTTCTTTGACTAAAAATTCAAAGGAAGGAGTGCTATAACCTCTCTAACTCGTGATATGCAAAATCGTGAAATAATCCTAGCTGTCGGATTGAGTATTGATCTGGATCGTTGATCAGACATGACGAAGGCCCGTGAAGTTTCAAAATCATGATAAGATCTGGACTGTTGGGTCTATAGGACACGTGGTGAAAGATCGTCATTTCGCTTACTGGAAAGTCAAAGGAACGGGGTTCCATAACCTCTCGAACTAGCGATATGCGAAATCACGAAATGCCAAAATGTGAAATTGCGAAACGCCTTTTGGCGCAGCCTATGGTCACCATTGGTGGTCACGTGAGGGGAAGAATCTAGTGGAGCTAAATTTTTTCGGAGTTTCGAGGATTGTGACTTGGATTGTCGAGACTCTTCACCACAAGAATGTCGAAATGCCGAAATACCGAAATACCGAAATGTGAAATGGAAAAATCAACGCGAGACCCTGTGCTTGTAATCCAACGGTGTTGGATACTTGGAAATCTGATCGAAGGGATACTATTGCTCTTTACAGTTAATCGATCAGTTATGATTCAGTTAGCAGAACTAAATCATGACTCTTGGACGGTTGGCGATTCAGTTGCTGATGCATTTTCTTGGAGGTTCATAGTGTAACTGCTAGAAATGATCGATGGTTTCTACCAGAGGACTCGAAGAGACTTCAGGGTGATCACCAGAGAAGATGAAGAGTCTCGAGGCATCTTCTAGTGGCATGAAGACTGTTCATAGAGGCTATTGATAGATGTAAGATCATTGGAGCCTGGAACTGCAACAAAGGGAATGAGCTCAACTGTGATAGAGAAGACGAAGAGTCTCGACTACTGGAGAGGCTAAGGAATCTTAGCATAACACCCGGTGATGATGGATGCATGGGTTTAACTTCCAGAGAAGCTGAAGAGTTGCGATGATGATCAGGTAGAGCACTCGACATGGGGAGAGCATGCAGAAGCATTGTGAATAGAGGATGCAGAAGATGCATAGAGAGAATAAAAACGCAGAACAAAGAAGAGATAAGGCTGTTGTTGAGAGTGATTCAGGTGTGTAGAAGGATGCAGTGTGTAGTAGCTGAAATGCACAGAAGAGGAAAGGTGCATCAAAGGGACATGGCGCATAGATCATAAAAGGAAGAAGAACATAAAGCATACGGAAGGTGTGCAAGAAGACACTGATGCAGGTAGAGCAGAGCAATGATGTAGGTAGAGCAGAGCAATGTAGCGGAATAGTGATAAGACCAGTAAGCCATCGATAAATAGTGTATCACTTTGATAAATTTATATATAGAAAACTTAATATCTCAGGGTGGTAGGGAGGTGCTAGGGAGGACTGTTGTCCTCAGAGGTTCAAGTGGGTGCTTGAGCACAGAGAGTTGTAGCTTCCATCTGGTTGCAGCCAGAGAAACCAGGGTGGCAGGGTGCTGCAAGGGAGAACTGTTATTCTCTTTTTTACAGGTTGGTGCCTGTGCAACTGGAAGTTGGTTCTTCCATCCAGTTGGTGCCGGAACACTTAGGGATTTGTTGCTTCCTTCTAGTGGGTGCTAGAGAAACCAGGGAGTTGGTGCTTCCTTCTAGTGGGTGCTAGAGAAACCAGGGAGTTGGTGCTTCCTTCTAGTGAGTGCTAGAGAAACCATGAAGTTGGTGCTTCCTTCTAGTGGGTGCTAGAGAAACCAGGGAATTGGTGCTTCTTTCTAGTAGGTGCTAGAGAAAACAAAGAGTTGGTGCTCTCAGCAAGTTGCAGCTTGCAAAACAGATGTTGTAGCCTCACAATGAGTTGGAGCTCATATGTATGATAGTGTACAGAATGTAAAGATTACTTATCATACCAAGAAGAAGAGGTTTTTACCCTTTTTGGGTTTCCTCAGGAAATATCTATCTCTGTGTATTTCATATGTGTGATTGATGTCGAATGTTCTATTGTTTACCTCCCTGCATTATTGTGATTGTCATTAAGTGCTCTGCAAATAATTTAAAATAAGCATAATTGTTTAAGCATGGTAACAACTGATTCACCTCCCCCCTCTCAGTTGTCCAACAATTGGTATCAAAGCAGGTTCCTTTTATCTAAAGGTAGATCTATAAGCTTAAACATGACAAGTCATGAAGGGACTTCAGCCACTAAGCCTCCTCTATTTGATGGAATAAATTTTCCCTTCTGGAAGGTTAGAATGAGAACATACCTAATGGCCTTAGGTGCTGATGTTTGGGATGTAGTAGAGACTGGATACATAAAACCTGTTGTGCTAGCTTCCAAGGATGATAAGATAGAATTTAGCTTTAATGCTAAGGGAATGAATGCTATCTTGAATGGACTTGCAGAAGCTGAGTTTGTAAAGGTGATGCATCTTCAAACCGCCAAAGAAATGTGGGATAAACTTATTAGCAACTATGAAGGAAATGAGAAAGTAAAAGATGCCAAAATTCAAACATTTAGGTTGAAGTTTGAACAAATAAAGATGAATGAAGATGAAACAATTAGCAAGTATTTTTTAAGAGTTGAAGAACTTGTGAAAGGCATGAAGGGTCTTGGTGAGAAGATTGAAGAATCAATTTTAGTTCAGAATATTTTAAGATCTTTGCTTGATAAATTTAATCCAAAAGTATCTACAATAGAAGAACTAAATGATCTTAAAACTCTGTCCATTGATCAACTCCTAGGAACTTTAACTGCATATGAAATGAGAATCAAAAAAGATAAATCCATTACTAGAGAAGCATCTTTTAAAGTAGACAAGGATACTGATTCATATTTAGATGATATTGAGGCAAAATTTGTGAGAAGGTTGAAGAACGGATTAGGAAAATATCAAGGCAAGCTGCCATCTGAAGAATTACAAAGCAGATATTTTCCTAATCCGTTCTTCAAGGCAAGCTGTCACTTTGCAAATAAGTGTCCACACAAGAAGAAGGACTAGAACTCTGAAGGTGAAGAGAAGTACAAATCCAAAAGATTTGATAGAAAGAAAAGTTTATGTGTAAACAATGATGACTCCTCAGAAGACACCGATAGTGACTCTTCCTGTGAAGATAAAGGTAAATGACTTCATGCTTATGGCCAAAGAGGATTATGATAATAAAATCACAGACAATGATGATAATGAAGAAGAAGCTATGGTTGATATGGAAGGAGAACTAATCAGTGCACTGGAAGAGATTGACAGACTCAAAATTAAGAACAGAAAGAAAAAACAATTGCTGATACAGTTCGAGAAAGACAATAAATAGCCTGATGAAGACTTTGCCCTACTAAAAGTGGAATTAGAAGAGGCAAAGAAAATCGAGGACATTCTGAAACAACAGTTATCAGAAAAGAAGGCAAGCTGTAAAGCTCTGGAAGAAGAAGTAGTGAAAACTAGGAAAGAGTTGGAGAAGTTTCAAGCCTTGTATCATCAGAATCTGTCAAGTATCAAAGCCTCAGAAGGATTAGCCACCATTCTGAATCAGCAAAGGAATCCAAAGTTGAAAACAGGTTTGGGTTATGAAGAGGGATTAAGTAGTGGTCATCCAAGCAACAAAGACTTCATCAAGTTTGTCAAATCTACAACCAATGACGACAATAAACCTGTAGAAACAAAGGAAGATAATCAACCACCCAGGAGGAGTAAAGAAAAAGGTGCTAGAACTGAATCTGTAGAACAAGGAAATAATACACTCCCTGCTCAAGGAAATCATTAGCATGGAAGAAATCGATTTTCTCAAAGAAGACAACCATTTTCCAGGTACAAAGAATTTTTCTATGGATATTGTTTCTATTGTTCTAATTTTGGTCACAAAGCTGTAAATTGTTCCTTAAGACTTAGACATGAGCAATTAATATTTCCAAGGAATAAATATCTGCCACAACAAAGAATGATATCACCAAGTAACAAACCATCACAGATTGCAAATTTCCAAATTAAGTCTAGAGACATGCAACTGAGGAGGTCAAGAAATAATAAGCAGTCAATGAGTAGACAATGCTGCAACAATAAATTTGACCTATTGAACAATGAGATTGAATGCTATAACTGTCACAACTTTGGGCACAAAGCTGCAAACTGCCATCTGAAGAATTACAAAGTAGATCCAAGGATAAAGTTCTTAGATAGAAAGGCCAGCACGTGGAAAAGGAAAGATAGTGAAAAATGTGGTCTAGCACTTTCAACTCAAAAACAAAAGGACTCCAAGAATATAGATAGTGGATGTTTCAAGCACATGACTAAAGAAAAGGATAAGCTTCTATCAATAAGTAAAAGAAAAAAAGGAAATGTGATCCTTGAAAATGATGAACTAGGTAAAATCAAGGATAGAGGGATGGTGAGTTTGAGTAATGTCAAAGGAGATGCCTAGTACATTCTACTTGTGGATGGTCTGAAACATAATTTGCTCAGTACAAGTCAAAAGTGTGATAGAGGTAGTGAAGAGGTGTTCCTTTCCAAAGACTGTAAGATAAAGTCTGTAAACTCAGGACAAGTGGTGGCTAAAAGCATAAGGACAAACAACAATGTTGATGTTGAATCCTCCCCTGCAAGTAAAGAAGAAGATTCAGATACAATAAAAGAATGTTTAGTTAGCATTTATCCCATGGAAGAAGTAGGAGAAGAATCATGTCATAAGATGGAAGTAGAAGTTTTGAAGGTTGAGAATTCAAACACCAAAATCAAGTTCTTGAACAGTTCCATGACCATGGATAAAATCTTGAATAGTCAGATATCACCAAATGACAAATCCGGTATTGGGCTCAACAAGGTAGAAATCAATGCTCCTAAGAAACTTGATATAGGTCCTCCATTTGTAAAAAGGAAAAGCAGATGTGAGAATGTTTGTAGTGTTTTTATCTTGTGAAGTATATGATCATAAAAGCCTTGGGTTGTAAGAATCATGGAAGAAAAATGAATTTGCAGTAATAGAAATTGATGAGAATCAATGGGCAAATCCAAGGGTTGTTTGAAAAGTACGAGCTACAATTACATAGTGTTTCAGTAGGACAACAACATCCTCAACAAAAACATTTTGTGTTACAAAATTATATACATGACATCTTGTAGAGATAGCAAGAGGAAAGACCTTGTCAAGGAAAGCTAACCTTTTAGGAACAAAGGGGGAAAATAGTCATAAGCAGAGAGATAACAATGACAGGGGGAGTCATCCAGTTATGACAAGAAAATGTTGATGAAGGAGTCCCAGTAAGAGAGGTGAGAAATATTGAGTACTCTACAGAGGATACAATGGAAGATGAAGATGAACAGGTCCAAGAATCAGAAGGAGAAGACTCTGGTTTAGATACAAATATTCTGCAGGACTCAAATAAGAAAATCCATCATGTCAGGGGGAGTTTGTGTTGGTTGAATATTTGATACCTCTTAAACATACTGCAACAACTCGGGGGGAGCATGTTTTCTTTGAAATTGATGTCAAAGGGGGATAAAAGGAGTGGTCTGGACCTGATGCTATAGTTGGAGGTCCAAACAGATTAGCACAGTCATTCAAGGTTGCCATCAATGCCAAAGGGGGAGATTGTTGGCATGTTTACAAGAAGAGCATGCTTGTCATTGATGGCAAGAACAACAACAACGATGGCATGCCTATAGGCAATAAAAACAACAACAAAAGCATGCTTACAGTTATTGATGGCAAGAACAAAAATGACGAAGGTATGGTTACAGGAAATAATAGTAGCGATGTTGGTAGGTTTACAGTCGGCAGAAAACAATGGAAAACAGGCAAGCAAGCAAGACCAACAGTGCAACGATGATCGCATGGAAAGATCAGAAGCGTAAACTCCATTTCAGAGTTTCGGATACCAGATGATCGCATGGCAAGATCAAAAGCGTAAAATCCATTTCGGAGTTTCGGATACCGGGAGTTGGAGGAGTCAAGGAAGCAACTCAATGGCAAGATCAGAAGCGTAAACTCCATTTCGGAGTTTCGGATACTGGATGATCGCATGGCAAGATCAGAAGTGTAAACTCCATTTCGGAGTTTCAGATACCGGGAGTTGGAGGAGTCAAGGAAGCAACTCAATGGAAAGATCAGAAGCGTAAACTCCATTTCGAATTTTCAGATACCGGGAGTTGGAGGAGTCAAGAGTCAAGACTCTTCATCACAGGAGTCCCGAAGTTGCGAAATGCAAAACGTCGAAATCCCAAAACAGGCACATCAACAAAGAATCCATTTCAGAGTTTTGCAGATCGAGAAATCAAATATCAAAGGAACTTTAACCTTTGAAGTAGCAAACCCTGAAATCCTGAAACATGCAGATCAACAAAGACTCCATTTTAGAGTTTCCTAGCCTGAGAAATCAAAGATAAAAGGAACTTTAACCTTTGAAGTAGCGAACCTCGAAATCCTGAAATAGGAACACCAACAAACCACGTCATCAAACCACGTTAGCTAAGGACACGTGGCACAATCAGGAAATGACAAGTGTCAAGCTGATTCAACATTTCAGGCACATTTAAGTCATGAATCAGAGCGACACATGGCAGCTATTCAACACGTTTCAATCCACGTGTGACGTCATCAGGTTTATGTCACATCGAATCTTTCTATTTTGGGGTTTTACATAGCAAGAAGAAACCCCACCATCAAGGAAGGCTCGTGAATTTGTGAAATGATCCCGGCCGTTGAAGCCAGAGGACACATGGAAAAAGATTGGCATTTCACTGACTGAAAGGTCAAAGGAAGGAGTGCTCTAACCTCTCTAACTCGCGATATGAGAAATCACGAAATAATCCTAGCCGTCGGATCGAGGATTCATCTGGACTGTTGATCAGACATGATGAAGGCCCACGAAGTTTCAAAATCATGATAAGATCTGGACTGTTGGGTCCATAGGACATGTGGCAAAAGATCGTCATTTCGCTGACTGGAAAGTCAAAGGAACAGGGTTCCCTAACCTCTCAAACTCACGATATGCGAAATCGTGAAATGCCGAAATGTGAAATTGCGAAACACCTTTTGGCATAGCCTGTGGTCACCACTGGTGGTCACATGAGGGGAAGAAGCTAGTGGAGATAAACTTTTTTAGAGTTTCAGGGATTGCGACTTGGAGTGTCGAGACTCTCCACCACAGGAATGCCGAAATGCCGAAATACTGAAATGCGAAATGGCAAAATCAATGCGAGACCCTATGCTTGTAATCCAACGGTGTTGGATACTTGGAAATCTGATTGAAGGGATACTGTTGCTCTTCATAGTTAATCAATTAGTTATGATTCAGTTAGCAGAACCGAATCATGACTCTTGGATGGTTGGCGATTCAGTTGTTGATGTGTTTTCTTGGAGGTTCACAGTGTAACTGCTAGAAATGACTGATGGTTTCTACAAGAGGACTTGAAGAGACTTCAGGGTGTCACCAAAGAAGATGAAGAGTCTTGAGGCATCTTCTAGTGGCATGAAGACTGTTCATAGAGGCTATTGACAAATGTAAGACCATTGGAGCCTGGAACTGCAACAGAGGGAATGAGCTCGACTGTGACAGAGAAGACGAAGAGTCTCGACTGCTGGAGAGGCTAAGGAATCTTGGCATAACACCCAGTGATGATGGACGCATGGGTTTAACCGCCAGAGAATTTGAAGAGTTGCAATGATGATCAGGAAGATCACTCAACATGGGGAGAGCATGCCGAAGCATTGTGAATAGAGGATGCAGAAGATGCATAGAGAGAATAAAAATGCACAAAAAAGAAGAGATGAGGCTGTTGTTGAGAGTGATTCAAGCATGTATAAGGATGCAGTGTGCAGCAACTGAAATGCATAGAAGAGGAATGGTGCATAGAAGGTTCATGGTGCAGAGAGCATAAACGGTAGAAGAACATAAAGTGTAAGGAAGGTGTGCAGGAAGACACTGATGCAGGTAGAGCAGAGCAGTGTACCAGAATAGTGATGAGATCGGTAAGCCATTGATAAATATTGTATCACTGTGATAAATTTATATATAGAAAAATTAATATCTTAGGGTGGTAGGGAGGTGTTAGGGATGACTGTTTTCCTCAGAGGTTCAAGTGGGTGCTTGAACACAGGGAGTTGTATCTTCCATCTGGTTGCAGCCAGAGAAACCAGGGTGGCAGGGTGGTGCAAGGGAGAACTGTTGTTCTTTGTTTTACAGGTTGGTGCCTGTGTGACCGGAAGTTGGTACTTCCATCCAGTTGGTGCCGGAACGCTTAGGGAGTTGTTGCTTCCTTCTAGTGGGTGCTAGAGAAACCAGGGAGTTGGTGCTTCCTTCTAGTGGGTGTTAGAGAAACCAGGGAGTTGGTGCTTCCTTCTAGTAGGTGCTAGAGAAAACAGAGAGTTGGTGCTCTCAGCAAGTTGCAACTTGCAAAATAGAGGTTGTAGCCTCATAATGATTTGGAGCTCATATGTATGATAATGTACATAATGTAAAGATTACTTATCATACCAAGAAGAAGAGGTTTTTACCCTTTATGGGTTTCCTCAGGAAATATCTGTCTCTGTATATTTCATATGTGTGACTGATGTCAAATGTTCTATTGCTTACCTCCTTGCATTATTGTGATTGCCATTAAGTGCTCTGCAAAGAGTTTAAAATAAGCATAATTGTTTAAGCACGGTAACAACTAATTCACCCCCCCCCCTCTCTCAGTTGTCCAACAGTATAAATAAGAGGCAAGGCTCTCTCTTTTTAATCACACTTGATCATATTGAATATCTATAGTTGTCTGAGGTAACCAAGGATATCTAAGCCAAAATTCTGAGCCAAGGTGAAGAAAATAAGGCTAAAATGCAAGGAATGATAAATTCTTTTGATGGTGCTTTCTAAGGTATGTTATTTACGGGTCATCTCACCATTTTCGCTATAACTTTTATTCTATAATGATTCAGACCGTGAAATTGCTATTCCATTGAGAAACATATTCAAGTATATGTGGTAAAAAATTCAGATTGTGGTTCATTGTATTTTGGGAGTTACACTCCGTGGAAAATAGGGTTTGTGGCCAGTCCTGAAACTAGTCAAAAACATGTGTTTCGGGTAAAAACGTCATAACTTATTCATAACAGATCCACATTCAGTGAGACCAAATGTGTTCGTTAGGGTACAATCTATAGTACTCTGTGTAATATTTTTAGATCAATTCATTAAACATTTCGTGTGGGGCATGCTCTACAAGGTCGCTCTCTAGAAAAAGCCAGAATTTAGCAAGGTATGCCATTTTTGCTATAAATCATTTTCTGAGAGGTTCCAAGAAGTGACACTTGGAGGAATTGCATAAAAAACATTGAAAAACATTGTATATCAGTTTTAGATCTTTATACATTAGAGGTTCAAATTTATGATTACTTCAAGTTAGGGTTGTTGACTAATCCAAAACTAGGCATGTGAGACTAAAGAAAAGTTTGATGAAAATGATAGTCTCTTGTTGTTAAAGTTAAGGAAGGTTTGCAGGAATGTGATCATATACACCAGGTCTATTATAGAGATACAAATTAGATTTGGATGATGAAATTGATGAGGTCTTTTGGTTGAGGTACATGTTGAGTACATGGTTGAGACAAGTAGTTGATGAGTTGGCACATACATGAGGTGTATAGTTGATGATGTTGGCATATATTGATGGGTTATAGTTGATGAGTAGTTGACACATGATTGGTACATACTTGGTACATGGTTGGATGTACTTATTTATGGTACATGTTGATTACAGGTTGGTGCATGGTTGATGCACTTGTTTATGGTAAAGGTTGATTACAGGTTGAGGTACAGGTTTATGCATGGTTGATGCATGGTTCACATTTATTGGTGTAGTTTTACAACGGTATATCTCATAGTGATAGTGTGATATTGGTTCCATCATTCTACTTCTAGTTCACGGTGGCAGGACAGGGCAAGGACAGGTGGTTGTAGCCACCTTCCGGTTGTAGCTGGAGAACATTGGGGGTTGTAGCCTCCTTCTAATTGTAGCTAGAGAATTGGGGAGTTGGAACTTCCCTCAGGTTGTAGCCTGAGAAACTACGGGGTTGGAGCCTCCTTCCAGTTGCAGCTGGAAAACAAAGGAAGTTGGTGCTTCCAATGAATGTAATTCTTCAAGACATATAAGGAAAAACATTCCATGGTTTTCTCCTAATTTGAGTTTCCATATAAAACACTGGTGTACTGTGTATGTGTGTGATTATTTATTACTGCTCATTATTGGATAATAATTCTACATTGATATAAAATTTGAAGAAAAAGGATTATAATTACACTATTATTGATTCATCCCCCCCTCTCAGTAATCCAACAATTGGTGTCAGAGCAGGTTCCTTCAGAAATCAGTTTAACCACTGAAAGGTAGATCACAAAGAGTACCAACTCATATAAAAATGGAATACCACAGTTTGATGGACAAAATTATACTTTTTGGAGCATAAGGATGAAGACATATATACAGGCACAAGGATTTCAAGTTTGGTAATCAATTGTAGATGGATACATAGCACCAACAATTCCACCAACAAACGACAAAGCAGTGAAACTCGATGAGAATAATTCCAAAGCCATAAATGCACTTTTGAATGGTCTTAGTGATACAGTATTCACCAAAGTTGCACATTGTAAATTTGCTAAAGAGATTTGGGACAAGCTTAGAAATATTTATGAAGGAGATTCAAAAATCAAAGAAGCAAAGCTTCAAACTTACAGAGGTCAGTTTGAACAACTAAATATGAAGGAAGATGAAGATATCGCAGCCTACTTCTTACGAGTCGATGAAACAGTGAATGAAATCATAGGATTGGGAGAAGAAATTGAAGAATCTATAATTGTTCAAAAGGTACTAAGATATCTTCCTATGAGATTCAACCCTAAGATAGCGGCACTAGAAGAAATATCAGATCTAAACTCAATAAGCATGGACGAACTGCATGGAATCTTCACAACATATGAGATGAGAACTGAACAGGAAAATCCATATGTAAAAGAAGCAGCCTTCAAAGCATTCAAAATATCAAAGCAAAAGAAAAAGGAACAAGAAGAATATAGTAGTAGTAGCGATGTCTCAGAAGATGATGAAGAAGTGGCCAACTTCGTCAAAAGACTGAACAAGGGAACCAACGGTAGGTATAGAGGTAATCTTCCTTTAATTTGTTTTAATTGTGATGGTATTGGTCATTTTGCTAACAAATGTCCTCATAAGAAAAAGATAAATGGTGAAGGTTACTCAAAAGGCAGACAAACATATAAAGGTAAAATAACTACAAAGAAAGTTTTAAAGAAAAACTTTTGCACCAAGGAAGACATCTCATCATCAAATGAAGATGAAGTCAGTGACAGTGAAACATGGAGAGTTCTATTCATGGAAGTAGAAAACTCTGATAAAGAAGACTCCAAAGAAGAATATGAAGAAGCATATGAAGAAGAAATTGTAGAGGCATAAGTTGACTTCCGAGAAGAATTAATGAGTGCCATAGAAGTCATCAGAAGAGAAAAGAAGAAAAACAAGAAACTACAAGCAGAATTAGATAAGAAAAAATACACTCAAGAACTAGAACAAATGATCACAAAATTGAAGGTTCAAATAGAAGAAGATAAAAGAATTGAAGAAGCACTCAAAGAACAACTAGAAGGAAAGGACATGATCATTGGAAACCTGGAAGCAGAGATTGTCACACTAAGAAAGGATATTCAAAAGAAAAATATGCAGAATAGCTCAAAAATTTTGGATGACATTATGAGCAGTCAAAAATCTCATCTGGACAAGTCTGGACTTTGATACAATCAGACAGAAAAGGGATCAAGCTCCAAAACAACATAGCAAGAAACAAATCCAAAAATCTATGTAGAAACAATCAAAGGAGATAAAAAGATATACAAGGAAGATTACAGGGACACTCCTCCACCGAAAAGATTCAGATTTCACAATCAACAACATATAGACAGGCCTCAAGAAGAAGAAGGATTCATAAGAGCACCTCCTTTCTGAAGATCTTCAACTACCAGGTATCAAACTATATTTTTTGGTTTATGTTATGCATGTAATAATTTTGGACATAAAGCTGTAAATTGCGGAGCTAACAACAGGAACAATAACTACTTTGAGAGCCATACACAAAGGGGTTATTCA
>ML817000.1:159853-172781 GCA_009831015.1 Picea engelmannii
AGGGGGCTTTCTGGATCCTGTCTGGGTCTTGGTTGGTTTACTATCTTGCTTTCAGTCTGCCTTGTTGTGTTGGTTGTTCTTTGCATTTGTTTTCTTTTTGCAAATTTTCCTTTTCTGTTAAAGTAGAAGCATCTAAGCCTTTCAGAGACCCTGGTTGTCAATACCAGAGGCCTTTTTCAGGTCTGGGCTGCCTGTGTCTTGTTTTATCTTAGCTTTTATTCAGACCCATGACCTATTCATGTCTAGCCCGTGGGTACCCGCGCGCTGTTATAGCTCAGCACGCGTGCTGTTTTGGTGACAGTCGCGGGCTTGATTGGTAGCTTTTCAGCTTGGGTGGGGCAGTCATCCCCTCCTGTGGTGAGAAGAGCTCCTCTCAGGGGTTTAGAGTCTGGGGCTGCATAGTCAGTAGGTTGGGGCATGTTATCCTTAGCCTGTGTTTTTTAGTTGATGTTTTGATAGAAAAGACAAAAGAAAAAAAATTTGTTTGATGGTTTTTAGACAAGTGTTAGAATCGGTGCTTTCTCGATTGTTTTTGCGCATCTTTGCTCTGATTCTTTTGCGGTCTATGCTTTAGGCTAGAGTTTTATTTTCGTTCTCTCGGTTTTGTGTTTGTCAGCATTTTTCCTTTGTTGCGTCATTTAGCAATTAATAATTTTTTTTTTTCTCTTGTTTCATTTTCTTCTTGATTTGAAGATTGTGTTGTTGCATCAATAGCTAGGAAGAAGTCTTTTTGCATAAGTTTTTGCAGTGCATTTAGAGTATAAGTATCTCACAGACTTGAGTGAAAGTCCTTCATATTTACTTCATGAAATCTTAGTAAATTCGAAAAGAAAGGAAGTCTTTCTTGTTGAAAAGTTGCTGGTTTTGCATTTTTTGTAAAAAGTTTTGTTTCCAAAAATTTCTTGGTCATTTTGCTTTGAGTATTTTACACACCATCAGTTTCATTCTCATACCTTGTGACTTAAAAATCCCATTAAAAGCAATGCTAATTAAAATCAAGTAGACTTTTTGTTTGTAGGGTGCATACACTAGCTCAGGACTAGGGCCTTGGAATAGGTTGGAGAGTAAAATCTCCAAGGCCACTCAAACCAAACATTGGAGTCTGTCAATAGGGAGTGAAGAAGTCCAGTTATGGAAAGTTATCTGGGACCCCCCTCTAACACAGGGGCTAAACACGAGGTCGCGTAAGGAAAGGTAGCAGAGATAACCCCTCCAAAGCTGGACCGAGCATTGTGGAGAACACATATAAAGGATTTGTTAAGGGATTCTGTCGTTTGCATTTGCCACAGAGCTTCGTGGGTCTCGAATCCATTCGAGGTCCTCAGTCGTCTTCCGGACCGTTTTCTCTCGATACCCTTGACAGGTTTTGGGCTTCATACCCTGGTCATTGTGGTCTACCCAACTCTCGACTGTACCCGCCTAGTGACTGTTCACGTGCTGGAAAACTAGTTGCCAATCTTTTCTAAGGACATACATGGGTGACTGCGAGGGTATAACGTGGTACCTAGGATAGACATCGGGCCATGCTTTGCAGAGTATACCTGGAGGGTGCTTCTGTATTCGAGTTTCACTTGCACCAGTAAGTTGCTCTAGTGTTGGTTGTTGTAACTGTTCTTCCAACTAGTTTAGTGCTTGCTTGATTTATCTTCTAGGGGATTTCTTTTAGCGAGTGTTACTGTTTGTTCGTGTAGAATACCTTAGCGTGTCATGAATCTTCTCACACAGTGGAGGATTCGGAGCTCCGCCGGTCACGAAGGCTTCTGGGCCTGCCAGCGGTTATACTGGAGCCACCCCCGCCACCATTGAGGCGGAAGCTAGACCAAAGAGGGTCTTTCGAAGCAACCGCGTTTCAAACCATTGAGCCCGAAAAAATCCCAGAGGAATCGACCACCAATATTGGATTGGTTGAAACCTCAACCACTGATACTTGGCCGGATATTATTGTGACAATTCAATTTTACGAACACCTGTCAGTGCCTAACCCAGTTATGGAACCAAACTCTGGGAATTCTTCCATTCCCATCACTGTTGCTACCACAGGAGAAGCTTCTCCTAACTTGCCTTTGTCGATAGTTTGGGCCACCATGGTCTCGGCCGCAACTACGTCACACAATGGACCGACCCCATCTATCGTGGCGGCCACACCTCCTTACACATCTAGTGCGATAGGCCCTCCGTTTTCATACAGTATGCCTAGTTCAGGTACAAGTCCTGCTCTCACTTCCTCCACTTTACAGACTTTAGGTCTGGGGGCAGGGAGCTCTAACACTCCTCTGCAAGGTCAACTTGGGGGCATTCCTGTCCCTTTCAATGCTTTTCCTTACGCTGGAGGGCATATCCCTCCTTCGTCCCCTTCGCTCGGTGGTCCGCATCAGTAGTCCACCGGGCAACCTGCACACACAAGTTCATTTGGAGCCGAGAGTTAAGGAACACCTGCACAAACTCAGCCGGTAGGTTCGTCGTCGTTTGTTTGGAACGGGACGTTTGGTAATAACACTTTCTCATCCGCTGCTTTCCCATCTAGGGGCACACCCATTTTTGGACAGACTACGCCGGCATAGGGTACTATTCCTGCGCTGGGGGCACATATACAAGGACCTTGGAACTCAGGAAAAGGATCCGTTCCTTCCTCTGGAATGCCGCTCTGGGGTAATTCTTTCCACAATCAATGGAACCCCGGACAGACTTCTATGCCTCTCCCATCGGGACCAGCATGGGGTAATCCTTCCCAAAGTTCGTCGAACACGATGAACGCCCAACATCTTATGTCCTTCATGAGGAATCAGCCAATGATGTCTCCTCAGATGCAAAACCCTTACACTGGTCAGGGCCATGGTTTCTACCAGAACCCAGGCCATCAGCCAAACTTTTCCTGGCAACCTGGTGCCAGCCAAACTCCAGGACCCTTTTATCTAGGCTATCAGCAACAACCCAAACTACCATTCCTGGCAACGTTACACTTGCCCGATTTGACACGGTTGTTAAATGATCCTATCTATCACGATCCGCGTTGGCCTCCTATGCCAATGAAGTTGCCTTCAGACATTCCCAAGTTCGAGGTCAAGCCTAACGAAGATCCAGGTGATCACGTGACTACTTTCCACCTTTGGTGTTCATCTAACTCACTGAAAGATGACTCCGTCCAGTTGTGATTGTTTCAACACACTCTTATTGGGAGTGCCGCGAAATGGTACATAGAGCTTGATCGTTCACGATATTCTACTTTTGGCGAACTGGCGATGGTCTTCCTTAACCATTTCCAGTTACCTGTAAGATATGACACTGGCACAAAATTGCTAGCCAATTTCGAGCAGACGACAGCGGACCATATGTTGGATCATATTCGAGAGTGGCGATGCCGAAAGAGTCTTATCAAAGTACCAGTCCCACCAACATTCCTGCTGGAATGGTTCATTAAGTCCTTGGTCCCACAGTTGTCCAAAGACGTCGCAACGTCCGGAGTTTTCTCTGAAGAAGACGCCATTATGAGGGCTCAACAGTTTGAGCTTATCTATTCCCAGTCCAGTTTGTTATACAACATCTTACCAGATGCACCACATTCGATACTGGAGAAAACCAGACAGAGAGCCGGACCACATGCCGATGGTATCATGGGTTCGGCACAAACTAAGCCCGCTGAGCAATTGACTAAGCAATTGCAGCAGCTATCCATACAACACTCAACGACCAGCTAGACTACCACTTTGGCTGCTCCCCCTACCCAAACGTCGTAAATACACTCCGTACAGACGACTAACCCAAAGGCCAACCAACAGCCTGAAGGGAAAAAAAAACAACGCAAGAAGAGTAAGGGGGATAAAAAACCAACTGATAATGCTGGCGAGGGCACCACGAAAAAGAGGAAGGCGAGGTATCCGTGCAACTTGTGTGCGGAAGACCACCCGACCCATCTATGCCCTTGACTTGCGGAAGCCCAGAAGTTTGTCACACAGCAACAACAAGCCGTGTTGACTAATCCCTTTCAGCATGGGCAAAATTTAACTCAAGCCTCTGCAAGTGGTGAAGGGGGCAGCCAAGAAAACTGCCCTCCTCCAAATAATCCTTCTTCCGCGAATGTATATATGGTTAAAAGTGATTCTTTCATAACGACTAGAGTGCATGACTATAGAAAATCAAGTGCCTCTGAGAAGGGAAAAGAAGCCGAGATCCCATCTCTTCCTCTACAGATCGAGAAGACGTTGGGTGAAGCAATGACATGCATTCCAAAGGGTGTGTTTAAGAGGGCTTCTCACAATCCAAACGCAAGGGCCACCCAGAACTACTCTGTGGTGGAAGATTTATCACAAACCCCTTGTGCTATGTCTACTTTGGAGGTCCTCCAAAGCTGCCCTACTCAGAGGAAAGATTTGTTGACTTCTTTAGGCTCTACTGAGACTTGTAGCCCGGGTACCATCATGTTAGATACGACTGACTTGAAACCTCATTTGCCTTACCACGTCGCGTTTCAGATAGTAGTGGCTCACCCTGTTTGCACCCAATTTGTCACTTGATGAGAAAATAAAGGGTGCTTACATGCCCAGTTGGGCTCTGCTAGGCATGACACCTGTAAAAGGAAAGGTTAGAAAGAGAAACTACAAAGTAATAAACAAGAATTAAACTAAAACAAAACAAAACTATAAGCATATGAAAAAATGAAAAATAAATACAAATGGACCGATATCACCAATGTATAAGCTGATCTATTGATTAAATCCAAAGGCACAATGAAGAAAGGGGACTTGGGTCCCTCCTCTCTCCAATGGAAGGCTCTTGAGGCCCTCACAAGCTTACTCTCCTTACAAAGAAAAGATGAAAATGTGGGTGAAAGAACTCCTAGCTTATCCACTCAAGTGAGAGGTGGAAAGCCCTATGAAATGGTGCTGATTATGTTTATTGCCAAAGAATGAGTCCTTAGCAATCTTAGCAGCATAACAATACATAGAATTCCTTGAGAAAATGGTGGTTATTCATGGCTTTTTATAGCCTAGCATTGGGTGTTTATGTAACCTCTTTGGAATGTGAAAAGGGGCTCTTTAGGGCTCAATTAGGTCTTTGACCAGCCCACCATGAGGATTGAGCTCGGATTTGGTGTCAAATCGACTTGGGATCTGATCCATTAGTGGTTGGGAGGCCGACCAATTTCAATAAATGTGTCGTTTAGCAGGCGCGTGGGTTTTTCACCCAACAGCCGCGCGTTGGGCGCTCAGGCGCGCATTGTACGTTGTTGTTCCGCGCATATGTGCGCGCACCCAGATTCTGTAAAGCGCCCTTCAATTTTTGGTCACTTGGTATAGTTTTTTACCCTTTTGCAATGCTGTGGAATTAATCATGTGCTATGAATGACTTCAGTCCTGTTTTGACGATGCGGAGTTCTTGTCGCCATGTGCGGACGAAATTTCAGTGATAGCAGATGCCCCCTGATGGATGAGGTTAGGAGCATACGTATAGCCGAAATCCATCAATGTTTCTTTTACTGAGAATGGTGTTGTAAGGGAGAACAAGAGTGGGACCGTGTAGAGCAATCCTTTGGGGAAGAAAGGAACCTATAGATCCCGACCTTCCACAAGGTGTGTAACAATATACAACTGTGTACAAACGAGGCGGGCATGCCCCATGCTCGTATGATGTAACTCTGAAAAAAAGATGATGGAAATGTTGATGTAGACAACTGCAGTGCCCGTGGGGGCGGTAATGATAATGGCAGAAGACAAGTCTACAAACGAACATACTTTGAACAATAGGCAATGATCGCAGTAACAAGTCGCGACGATGATGCAGGCAGTGATGGCCCTGCCAAGTTCAGAGGTCTTCGGCAACTGATAATAATAACTGCAATAGTCGCAAAGTAAGACCCACCGCAACATGAGAAAGTGTTGGTGTCAAATTTTATGGGGGTCAACAACATCAGGGAGCAATGATGTTTCCCCCTGTGCCGTCCAAGATCTCTCATTGAATGGAAAATGAGAATCAAGATACTATCGCCCTTCTGGAAAAGTGTGCTGATGTCGAAAAAAGGGGGACGCGACTCCCAGAAGAAAAGGGCTTCACGGGATCTACTATGGTGAGGAAGTGGTAGAGGTACATGGACGAAGTCAAGAATTGGGAAGACTCCAGACTGCCCGTGGTTGGAGGGTGCATGATATAAGGCATGGTCGCAACCGTGTGACAAGATCAAGTGTCAGGGGGATGACAAGATCAGGGAGAAGTTGTTCCAGAGGTGGGACAAGGTGGCCAAATTTAGAGGATAAAGGTAAGTGGCCTGGGTAGTACTCTGAAGATATAGACGATGCCTGCGGGGGTAAATGAGAAGTAATGCTCCAACCAAGGGTGACATGGGTTGCGTGTGGCCAAAAGGAAATCATGTCGCCAACAGTGACGACAAAAGCAAAGAACCAAAAATAAATGCGTTTGTACAATAAATAATGAATAAGTGTGGGAAAGATGTACAAATACAGAAACGGGTGCCCCCGTGTGCGATGAGTGCCCCAGGGAGGGCAGAAATTTCTTGGAAAACTGATGAAGGGTGGGGGCCCTTTTGGTGAGTTTCTGTATGAGGTAGGTGAAATGAAGATAGGTTTGCAGATGGGCAAACTGATGATGGATGAAATGGTGGGTTCATGATCCTGCGGAGGTGCAGGTAAAAAAGAACATGACCATAAAGCGATGAGCTAGGAGTCCCTATGGGAAGCTAGAAAAATGAGGAGAAGAAGCATGTGGTTAATTCGCAACATGATGAAAGACTACCGAGACTCCCATCCCTAAAGGGTAATGAAGAACAACATGAGTGTCAAAAAGTGAAAAAATGTGCTATGAGTGAGACAACTCATGTGGGTAAGAAAACTACCGGTTACCGGTACCAAAAATGCAAATGGAGGTGTGAGTACTACAGAGCCGGAAATGGGTATCCTAAAGGCCAAAATCTGGGGGTGTGACTAGGAATGTAAATGCAATACAGCAGGAGAGACTACATGCCAGTGCTGAGTATATACCTGAAGGAACGATGGGAAGCGGTGATGATCAAGTACCTGCACACAGAACAACCAAATACCCAAAGTGAACAATATCTGAAGATAATAAAAAATATGAACATGTATTAGATAAATGTGACAATGCGCATGCGTGCCTAGCCATGATATGAAAAAAAGCTTCCCCGGGGGCTCAGGATGAAAAGCGGCCCAAGGATAGTCATGATGTAGGTGGCAGGACGCTGATCCCATGGCTAAAGACGGTTCGAAAAATGGATGCCGTGGGCTCCCGAAATTGTGAGTGGAAGTTTGGCAAAATGCCTATATATAGCTATAGGGCCCACAGGCACCGCTGTGGCAGTCGTTTAAGACTCTGTCAGCCTCGTCAATAGTCAGGCAGCGTTGAAGAATGGTGTCGACGCCCCACCGATATAGGATGTCACCGATGAGGAGATAGCCGGGGGCCTGATGGCGAATGCGTCGATGATCATCTCGTGATAGGTGATTACCGAACTTTTGAGTTCGTAGGTAGACAAGAAGGTCGCCATACCAAGGATCATCTGAAGTGATGTAAAAGAGATGTTCGTCAGGAAATTTAGTATTGACGGGGGCACTAGGTGTGTCAGAGGGAAGGGCCGTGACAAGTTCGGCGAGAACCAGGGCCTTCTTACTCTTGGGTGTTGAGAACTCGAGGTTGTACTCGTGAAGGATAACGATCTAGTGAGCGAATTTGCCATTAACTTGGCCACAATTGAGAAAATATTGCATAGGGTTGGAATCTGCGACGACCTTGGTGGTGCGAAGCAGAATGTAATGGCGCAGTTTCTGAACTGCAAGGACAACTGCAAGAGCAAGTTTCTCTTCATGTTTGTACTTCAAGGGTGGCCCTGAGAGGTTCTTACTGACGTAGTAATTGACGTGTTCACGATTGTCATCTCCGAGCTGGACGAGGATGCTGACTACTGATACAGCTGATGCTGATACGTAGAGGATGTAGTCGCGATTGTAGTCAGGTGCACTAATCAAAGGTGCATTGGAAAGTGCTGCCTTAAGGTCGTCAAACGACTGTTGGGCATAGTCGTCCCAATGAAAAGGGATGTCGTGATGTAGTAAGCGAAGGAAACCATGTGCGCGTATAGCGTAATCAGGAACAAAGCGTCTAAGAAAGTTGGCTTTGCCCTGTAGACTCTGAAGTTGTCGTAAATTCCAAGGAGGTGGAATTTTGGTTATGGCTTTGACCTTGAGGGGGTCCACGGTGATACCGCTTTGTGAAACAATAAAACCGAGGAGGTGCCCTGTAGTGATGCAGAACACACACTTGAGAGGGTTCAAGCGAATGTTGTACTGACGACACTGTTGAAAGATGATTCGTAAATCATCGAGGTGTTGGGTGTGTTTCTTGGATCGAGCGGTGAGGTCGTCCAAGTAGGCGAGGATGATTACAGCCAGATCATGAAATATGTATGTCATGGCCCGTTGGAAAGTTGCGCCAACATTTTTTAAGCCGAAAGGCATGACACGATATGCAAAAGTACCCCACGGGGTAATGAATGCGGTTTTGTATTGATCGGCTGGGTGGATTTGAATTTGGTTATAGCCAGAGAATCCATCCATAAAGGAGAGAGTCTCATGGCCGGCGCAATCATCGATAATCTGATCGATGAAAGGCGTTGGAAAGTTGTCCTTGRGACATGCGTTATTGAGATCGCGAAAATCAGTGCAAACGCGGATAGATCCCTGTTTTTTGTCGACGGGTACAGGTTGGAAACCCATGAAGTATAAGCGATGGGGTAAATGAATCCGGCCATACGCAATTTGTCATTTTCGGCTTTGATGGTCGCGGCCTTGGATGGGTGTAGTGGTCGTTGTTTCTGGCGAACTGGTGTGATGTTAGGCCAGGTGTTGATGCGATGTTCGACTATAGAGGGATCGAGGCCAGGCATTTCTGTGTATGACCAGGCGAAGATATCGCTAAATTCCTGGAAGAGGGCTTTATATGCGGCGATTTCCTGAGGAGTACAAGCAGCTCCAATGATGATGTCTTCGACGATGCCTGGTTTAATGGAAATGTCAATTTTGATGGTGGGGGAAATGTTAGCCAGATTACCTTCTTCAACAGCATCGGGTGCAGGAATAGGATTGTTGAACCAATCGATAGTCCCTGATGGGATAAAATCTTTGGTTTCGACAGTGTAAATGGGATTGTGGCTAGGAGGCATGAGGGCTTCCTGTAGAAGGAAGAGTGCACGATGATGTAGTGCATCCCAGGGAGAGTTTGGGCGTTGTAGCTCTTCCAGTATTTCTTCGTTGCATTGGAAACGATGGGAATATAATGGATCATGAGGAGTGATCTCAGTGATAGGGTGATTGCCCCCTGCTGAAGAATCAGAGGGGGTATCCCTAGGGGATGGTGAGGGTTCACTCGACATAAACCATATATTGAGGTACTGAGGGGTACCCGTAGTGGTGGGATGGAGAGTCTCTGTAGAGGAATGGGCAGGAGAGTTGGATGGGTTATGGGGTAAATCCTCAAATATGTCATCTAAGAACCAAGGAGGCGTTGGGAGTGCCTCGGGTTCAGGAGAAATGATATGATGATCCACCCGTGGCGAAGTCAGGTCAATTACGGCCACAGCAGGTCGGTGCAGCAGGACCAACTGATGTTGCCTATATTCTATGATTATAGGACATTGGTATGTAAAATGAGCTAATGAATCGCAAAGAGAGAAAGGGCATCTCATGCGTTCATTGACTAAAGTAGTGACATAGCGAATGTCAGTGAGAGTTGTTGTGGAGGACGTAGCAGGGCGTGGGTTATTATGAAAGTCTCGGCTTATGATAGCTAATGCCTGCCGGAAACGAGGCAGTGCTGGACAATGATGGGTGTAATGGCCATATTCAGAATAGATGGCACATGCGAATTTGGTCCTCAACCCTTTACTACTGGAAGGTTGAGTGGTAGCAGTAGTAATGGGTGGTGTGGGGGTTGGATTGGGGGGAATCAAATTCCGTAATTCTGGTAGTGATGGGTAGTTGTTGGTTTGGTGGCCCTCTTTGTCACACAATGCGCAAGGCGGTGGGATGCGCGGAGGAAGTGGAGCTGTGGGCTCCTTCTGCTTTCTTCTGCCCCCAGGAGTAGCAAGGGGGGTAGGAAGTATGGGGTAAGTGGGGGTAGTGGGAGTGAGGACAGGAATCGTCATGGGGAGTCCTGCCTGAGGGCGAGGGACCATCTCAGGTGGATGTAAGTACCACACTGGGATTGCTAACACCATATTGGGTAGTGTGAGCATTGCAGCTACCTGGAAAGCTTCTATACCGGGTGGAGGGTAAAAGAAGGGAATTTGAGTGAGGGGTCAAGGAATTGTCTCCCAAATGGGACTAGGTCCTTGAGGGGATGTGGATTCGTGGACCATGAGTGTCGATGAATGCGCAGGAGGCTCCTGTGGGAGTGGTGCTGTGACTGTTGAGACGTCAGGAATGACTGAAGCCTCCTGAGGAGGACGAGCATCCTCTGAGTGAGTTTCCTTAGATGAGATGACGCATACTTGACCAGGGGGAAGGAGTGGTGGTGCTCCATGGTATGTCCCTAACAAGAATGGATCTTTGAAAATTCCAGGACCCATCTCTACTAGTGGATATACGTCTTTGTTGGTGTGAATGAGAGGAAGAATGTTATCGAGACTGGCAGATGGGTTTGGCTCGTAATGTGAGACTTGGTCAATGGTTACAATCTTTCCATTGTGGGGGAACATGATTGTCCGAAAGACGGATGATGCCACTTCCTTCATAGCATACATGTAGCTACGTCCGAGCAAGATATTGTAATCGAGCTGAGCGTCCATAACTTCAATGTCAATGAGAATAGTTTTTCCCCCTAGTTCCACGGGGACATTTTGGAAGAGCCCTTCAGGAGATGATGGTCGTCCGTCATAAGCTTGTAATGTGATGGCGGAAGGTATGAGTTCCGGGGAACCAAGTTTCTGCCATACAGTTTTGGACATGATGCATGTAGATGCCCCTTCATCGAAGATACACCGATGGATGGTGATGTTCCATATTTTTACTGGTATTTGAATAACAACTGTGGCGGGAAGATGCGGTTCGCAGCTATCAAGGTCGAAGGTGATTTGAGTATCTGCAGGGTCGACTGCTCCCAAGGCGGAAAGTAGTGATTTCTTCTGTGTTGGACAAGTCTGGAGGACTTCCATAACTGACATGGAAGCCTGGGATTGGGCTAAGTCATCTACCAAGCTGTAGTTATGTGCTGCCCTAGCCTGTGGATTGTGAACATTCCTGCGCAAAGGGATGCGAGGGATGCGTAATGGTGCTTCGGCGGAAAGGCGAGGGATCACCAACGGAGGTCCCATCGGTGTAGGGTTTGTTTCTGGAGATGTAGGAGTAGACTCAATTGTTGTAGGATACTGACGATTGCGTGTTTGCAGAAGGATTTCTTCCTCACTGGTGAGGAGAATTGTTCACTCTGCTGGTTTGTTGGGGTTGTGATATTGACCCGCCTGAGGTGGGAGATGTTGCGTGTCCTACTGGGTGTTTATGAAACCTTGATGTGGGATAGGATTTTGTAGCACGGCGGGAGGGGGTTGTTGCGCATATTGTTGTTGTGCCTGCTGTGGGGCAGGTTGCGCAGGAGAAGGGGGAGGACTCCCAGAGTCTTTCAACCTTTTGAAATCAACGATCTGGGGGCAATGGTGGGTGTAATGACCGTACATGCCACAAAGAGCACAAGGGTGGATGGTTTTAACAGTATTCTGCCCTGGGCGTTTGTTGTTATTGCCCCCTTGGGGGTTTTCGTTCCCTTGGTTCTGGTTGCCCCCAATGGGTTGATGCTGTGGGGGTTGATTCCCGCCTTGACCAGGATTGTTGTTATTCATGTTCCGTCCTTTCCTCTTGGTATTGTTTGATGGGTGAGTTGGATTGGCTGTGTTCAACTATTCAAAATTTTGGTATTGTTGAGCARCAGAGGGTTGAACAAAGTTTACCCCCGCATGAGGATGTGGGGGAGCCATGGGTTGTGGAGGACCCGGAAAGGGAAAGTAAGGGTTCTGTGGTGGTGCGGCTCCATAAGGTACATAGGAAGGCTTGTTTCTTTCACTAGTACTATAAGGTGATGTGGAGGGAGGACCACTGGTGTTGGGAGGAGGTGGATGTATGGGGGGTGCCGGTGGTGGTCCACTGATGGGTGGAGGTATAACAACAAGGTATGGATGTTGATAAGGGGGTGGGGGGTAATAAGAAGAGCGCCCATATGCTGGTGGGTATTGAGGCGTTCCATACATCGGTGGTGGTTGGGGTTGTGGACTATGGTGTGTGGTGGCACCTATTAGTCCGTCTGCGGAGTGAGACATCCCAGGTTTGTCTTGACCAAATGGCACAGGTTTCGGAAGATCAGGAAGTACCGTGTATAAGTATCCTGACTGTGCATAGATGAGGTCATATTGTTGGGCTTTACTAATGGCTTCCTCTTCGGATTGTGGAAAGGTGGAAGCGACATCCTTCCCGAGGAGAGCAACAAGTGATCTAAGAAACCAGTCAAGGCATTGCTGCTTGGTGGTTTCTGCTTTACACAAACTACGTCGCCTACGCCACTCATGAATGTGGTCAGCGATATGGGTGGATGAGGTCTGTTATAAATTAGACAGTAGTTCTAGACCATTGTCATGGCGGATGGGTAATTGGAAGAAAGTTAAGAATGCTTTGGCCAATGACTGAAAGGTTGTGTGGGATCCTGATTTTTCTTCGACATACCATTTGGTTGATGGGCCAGTAAGTGTGCATTGAAAAAGATGCAGTCTGACAGAGTCATCCATGATGCTATTGGAAGAACACCATAGGTGAAAGGTCATGACGTGATTGGCGGGGTCATCCCCTGCCTTCCCTTCAAACTTTGGTATGTCTGAAGGAAGTTTGGTTGGCATTGCAGGCCATGTGGCATCATGCAATATAGG
>ML817001.1:30888-54703 GCA_009831015.1 Picea engelmannii
CTGACAATTTCTCTGGTGGACGTAGCCCACACTGGGTGAACCACGTAAATCTGTGTCTCTCTTGTATTGTGTGTCTTCTGTGTTTTGTTTCTGCATTTGTTTTATTTTATTGCTCCGCGGTCCTGTTTTTTCTAACATTTATTGCTTTAAATCTTTCTGGATCTATGTAAATCCCTTCCTTGCATACAATATGGCCCAACAACTTGCCTTGATTCACAACGAATGGACATTTCTTTGGATTCAAAGAAACGTCGTATAATCTACATCTTTCAAAAACCATTCTTAAATGATGGATATGATCCTCCATTTTGTTTGAATGCACCTTCAAGTCATCTTGATAGTATTCCATAAAATTTCCTATCAACCTGTTGAACGCATGATCCATGGCCCTTTGGAATGTGGCTCCAACATTCTTCAAATCGAAGGGCATTCTAACATATGCATATGTCTCCCATGGTGTGATAAATGTTGTCTTTTCTCTATCTTCCTTAGCCACCAAGACCTGGTTATATCTAGAGAAACCATCCAACATGGACATGTAGGCCGATCCAGTAACTTGTTGTAGTATAAATTTCATGTTAGGCAAAGGAAAATTATCTTTTTTTCTTTCTTTGTTAATGTTTCTGAAGTCAACATACATCTGTATTGCCCTGGTATTTTTCCTTACAATCACTGGATTTGAAATCTAGTATGAATGTCTGATGGGATAAATTATCCTTGCCTTATTCAACTCCTCCAATTCGATTTTTACTAAAGGTTTCAGCTTGCGATTCATCATCCTTATTTTTTGTTTCACTGGCTTCACCTCTTCCCTCAAAGGAATGATATGTTGGAATATTGTTTTATTGTAGGATTTCAAATCATCATAGGTCCAAGCAAACACATCAATATATTCTTTGAATAAGGAAACATATTGATCAACCTCTTCAGTGGTGCAATCAACTCCCAAGTTGACATATTTCGACGACTTGTCTATTCCAATATTGACTTTTCTCATTTCTTGCACTTTACGAACTGAAACTTATTCAAGGAGATTCTTGGCATGATCATATTTTGTAAACAAGGATTCAACCTGTATACATTATTTTGGGATGACACATGAGCTGTCATCTTCTTCATCATCATCGTTTAATAATAAAAAAATCCAATTGTTCATCATTCTCAGATACTCGTAAGTACTCAACATTATCGGGCACAGATGGTCGAAAATCTCTTTCTACCTAGAAATACATTTTTCTTTTGACATCGTCTGGGTTTGATAATGAGTCTGCCAAGGCTAGTGAATCGGCCTTGTGATTCTTGTCCCTTGGAATCAAAGCAATGTTGAAGGAGCTGAAAGATTCCATCAATTCGTTAACTCTTTTGAAATACAGCTTAAGTCTTTCCTTTTTGATTTTGTACCTTTGGGTAACCTGACTAATGACCAACTATGAGTCTCCAGTCACAACAAGATGTTCTATTTTCATTTCCTATGCAAGGATCATCCCCTGGATCAAATCTTCATATTCTGCCTCATTATTGGTGCATGAAAACTCTAGTCTCACAGCATTGGGATGCATAGTCTTATTTGGACTCAAAAAAACAATTCCAACTTCGTTCCCAGATTTAGAACAAGATCCATCAAACGACATCCTCCAGTATCCTTAAAACAAACATTCTTTCCCGCCCAAGCCTTGAATTCGCTCTAGTATTTCATTGTGCTCCATGTCCAGGATAACATAGTTTCCAATCCCAACATCTATATAATCTTCCATTAATTCATTGTCCTTCTTCTTGAAGGAGAAGGGTTTTCTAGGTTCACAGGGTACTTTGATCATCGCTCCCTCCTTGCCTGGTAGCATCATACAACTTCTGTCATTCATTATATATCTATCGATCATGGATGTCCAGTCTCTTCCCAGCACAAACCCATATGATGGAGAAAGGTCTACCATAATAATATTGAAAATTGTAATGATATGGGGGGCTGATATAATCCAAGCATAAAAATCCTTGATTTCTCTGTACGTTGGCACTTTTCTAGAATCAATTTCATATATTCTCTCACCGGTTTCATAATACTTAGTGCAACTCATGCCTAATGCCTCCATGACCGAAAGTGACATTATATTATTTGTCGCGCTAGTGTCAACTAAACAATTATGTAATGCAACATCATGAATTTGAATTGAAATGTAGAAGGGTGGAATTTTACCTCTCAGCTTGGCAGTTGACGACCTTTGGATCTATTTTGGAATGGTAACAACAACTTCAACTCTTTCCGATGGATCATCCAACAACTTCAAGATGTTCTATCTTTGCCGAGGAATCTTTACCACTTTTGTAAAAGGGACAGTTATCCTCAATTTACTTAGGTACTCCATGACATTATACGTCATTTGAGTGGATCTCGATGCCATGTGTTGCCTTTTGGTCCCATTTGCATCCATCACTTTCTCATTAGACACTTTTTCATTTGTTTTTTATTTTTATTTTTCTCTTTGTTTTTCCTTGTTAGAGTCACCTTTATTCTTTGGCCTATTTACAAACCCTCTTGTCTGGGCGATGTTTTCTTGCGAGTTAGGATCCTTGTCACCCTATCCAAATATATACATGGATGTCTCACATCTATCCATTTGCATAGTTTCAGAGCTTTCATCAGGTAAGTAATAATTGTCTTGCTCGATTAATTTCTCGTCATAGACATCATCCAGAACAATCGCGTTTGGAGTAGGTTGTCTAGGAACCCTTGGTCTCTGCGGGTTATCAGTATCCTCAAACCTCACTATTTTCAGGGGGAGGGTTCCTCCTTTTATCGGGAATTGGAATTCTTGGGTTTGGCATGTAATTATCTCCCCTTCTTAGTCTGGTTATCTCGTTCTACATTTGTTTGATGGTTCTATTCATATATGCAATTTAAATCCTTTGATTTGTTTCATGTGCCGCCACAGGGTCAAAATTTACGTCAGGTATGGTTCCTTTAAAAAATACTTCTCCCACCATTTTATTCTGAGCCGCTCGAGGTTTGAATTCTTCGTTCTTTCTTGAGTTGGAAGCTCCTTGATTATCAATATTTAATCCCCCCATATTCCTTTGTACTCTTCCTAGTATAATGTCGGGGTCGAAACTCGTCTCAATCATAATTTCTTCCATCTCAGTGGCCTTAGTCATTTCCTCCTCCAAAGTATCCATTTGGGATGTTTTGATGGGATATTTTACAATCGGGGGCATTTCATTCTTATAAAAACCAAGAATGACCAGGTCATTTGGTATTTTATCTTCTAGAATTATACTCAAGGTCTTATTGAACCTGAGGTTAAAACCTCATATCCTTTCATTTTTCCTCAACTCAATCTGGGTGAAGTATCTGAGGAGGGTATGGTAAGCAATTGGAGGGGAAAACATAGTTAGGAAAATAGCTTCGAGGTTGTTAAATGAGCGAATATATATACTAGGAAACATTGTATACCATTCATAATATCTTTAAGATAAGGTTTGCATAAACAACCTCACCATGACATTGTCATATTCAACTCTGTGAAAGTCACAAACATCAAGAAATAAGTGCAGATGCCTCTTTGCATCGATTGTTCAGTCTCCAAAAAATTCCTTTAAGGTGCCCTTAGGGAGAACATGGAGCTCATGTTGTTCACCTATAATATTAAGAGGGGAATATCTTACCCTCCTTCTATTTCCAAAACCTGGGATTCCTTGATTTCTCACAACATCTCTTCCACCTCCTTGTATCTCCTCATGATGCTCGTCTCGGGGTTGTTCGTATCTCGCTATCATGTTTGAGGAGGCTTCAGGGATAGAATTTTCACTTCTAAGGACATATAGTTTCTTACTTTTACTTCTGGTAATGGGTCCCTTGTATTCATCCAGCTTCAATCTTAACCTTGTTCTTGTGTTACTCTAGCTAGCCTTTGATTTCTTCGATATTTTTGTTCTTCTCTCCTCTGTCTTCGGAGGATTTAGCTTTATTCTTATTGGAATAATATTTGTCAAGACCTTTTTAAATCCTCTCGAGTCTAGCCTGTTGTTATTACCAGATTATACAACTAGTGTAAAATGCTTCGTTGATTATTCAATCTAATTTCTAAATTGGGCTGATTACCCTGGGGTAAAGTCATATATTCTTTCACAAATTTTGGTCCAGGTTCCAAATCTTCAGTTCATTTCCCCAGTATGTTCACCAAAAATGTTGACGCTTGAATCCGTTAGGACCCAAATGACAACCTCACAAGGAAATAAATCCCCCTACATTTTTATAGAGGTGGTACTCCTTTGTTATGATTTTTGTGGGACTCAAGATCTTCAGAATGTGAGACTTTTATAGAAGTCCATCATGGTAATTAAAAGAAAGTAAAAATATAAAAATGGAAAACTTTTTATTTTCTTTTAAAGAAATTTCCTGAGAGTGTACTAGGAACCACACACATTCACACATTTAAAGAAAATAAATAAAAATTCCTCACATCCATCATAGTAGGGCTAAAGATTTATGATCACATAAAAAAATAAAATAAAATGATCTTCATGCATAAGAGAACTTTGACAGAGTGATACATGGGAAGATCAAATAAACATAACTATAGATAAACCTCAAATACTTTATATTCAGAAAACTGGGTTACAAAGTACAGTCAAGATTGTTCCCAAAATAGCTCTCTTGGAATTTCTAAAAAAATTATAGTTCATTACATATTCTCCGAAATTTAAATGTGTTTGTCATAAAGAATGGGATTGGGGCTCCCACAGGCCATAAAGTAAATATATAATAATGAAGTTTGTAGAAGGAAGAAAGCGGGCGGCGGAAGACAACAAGACCTGGTAAGAAGAAAAAGGAAATTATCAGTCTTCGGTTAAACCTTTCTATTTAAAGCGGTGGAGTAATTGGATGAAGAACTCGATAAAGAAAGAAGGTTGTGATCAATATGAAATTACTATGATGGTATCTCCTTCTTGTCACTTGCTTGGTGATGTCCTTTTCTTTCTTTCATCGACGGTTACAGGAACCATCTCAACTGCCATTTGCCCTTCATCGGTTAGTTTGTCGATAGATTTTTTAAACCACTCTTCGATATAGATTCTCATTGGTGCCACGTTGATTTCATGTCAGATTTTTATATTAAATAGATCACCCTCAAATTCCCTTAGATGAATGGAAATATTATGCAAAGATTCTTCAATATCTTGATTTTTTACTGAATAGTCCATTAGCCAGTTCTCCACGTCATCTTCATTATACTCAAGAATGCCATAGAAATTTTCATATGATAACCCTTTAAAGATCTCAACTTGTTCGTCAAAGGCTTGCTTGGTTAGGAACAATGATTTGAGAATCAATTTGGGGTATTGGACCTCATTGGTGCTTCCGGTTAGGTCTATTTCAGTCGTCCTTTTGAATAATTCTTCTCTCCTTGTTATGGCTTGGCTACATGCTTGGAAAATGATATTGAAGTTTTTAACCTTTTCCTTCCAGCATGTGTTCAGTTGTTTTATCTAGTTCGGAGAAGGTAGATCCTCCTCTCATCTTATCAACTCTATCATATTGGTAACTTTAAAACTGAAGGGTACGACCGTGTCAAGGTAAAAACCTTCTTCATTTTTAAAATCTTCCTGTAAATATTTATGGAAGGCTTGTGCACTTGTTCCAAAAGAGACCATGTTCTTTGACATCTCCCAAGCCCCTACATTTAATTCCATTATTTTCTTAATTTTTTTCTCCACATAGCCTCTGGCTGATGTGATCAGGCTTGAAGATCCTTTCAGTTTTGTTGCAAGCATGGAAGGCCCGATCATTTCTAAAGGACTAACAAGTACTAGAAGAGGCATTAAAGATTCTTCCAATTCTTTGATCCTTTCCTTTAAATTGGCATTCTCTACTTCAAGGCCTCCAATAGAATCGTCTATAGAATCTCCAATTGCTCAGTGAATTTGGGAAGGCCGCATGTTCCATAGGTTAACCTATGCATGATATTTCCCCTTTTTATTCTTTACATCTCTTTTCTCAATAATTAAATTTTTGGAATCGTTGTAAAAAACAATGCTCTAAAATACAAAAGACTCTTCTTCATTGAAGGTCTCGTTCTCAATTATTTCCATTAAAGGATTCTGGTGAGTCGTGTCCTCTCGATGATCAGCATTGGGGATTTTTTTTTTCGATGTCAATCTTGAGTTCCATATCCTCGAGGGAGATGTCGCAGATATTTCTCTCGGTGCGAGGTCCCTCCTCTTCTGGCATAAATTTTTTTCTTTTCTTCCTCAAGGGACTTTTATGGGAACTTTCAATTTTTCCCAAAGGAGGGTTCTTATATACTCCTCCACCTGAAGAATTATGGGTCACTTTCTTAATTTGGTGGGCCATTGGAGCACTTCTCCAATATGTTGTACTCTTTGGAGTGATAGTTGGGGATTGGGCACTCTTCTCACTAGGACCTTTTCCTTTCTGTTTGTATGACTCATTGGTGTTGAGTATCATTTCCAGGTCGCCAATGTCACAAGAAGGAGTGTCTGATTCATTATCTTTGTCTTCATTTAGAATAACATTAATAAATGAATTGTTGAAGCCAACTGCCAATAGATGTTATAAAAAAATTATGATAGGGTCAAACCCTTTTACCCTTTCAACATATCTTAGATTTAGGCCGTGGAAATGGCCTACAAATTTATCAATATTGTTCATATTTCTGAATATGAAGTCCCCAAATTTCCAAGGCAGAGGTATGAATTGATTTTTTCTCTTTCCATGGAAAAAATGCAACCAATAGTTGTACTACCTTGCTATTTCAGTAAAAAAACATTTTGTTAGATATGTGGCATGGAAGGAAGGAAGGATTTTCCTTGGAACTAAAAATCCTTATGACATTGTAATTCTCCATTTTTTCCAATGTCTCCTTCCTATCCAAGAACTTACTCACTTGGTCAGACATCCGGGGAGCATCCTTTCCAAATAACAAGCCTTTAAAAACTAAGAAAAAATCATTAAGAAATTCATAAAAATGTTGGGAGGCTTTGTGCCTCCATAATGTTTGATACCAGAAGGTTACTGGGTTGAATTCAAAGTTTACCTTCTTACATACAAATAATCTTGGAAACTGACAACAATGTGCTATCATGAAAACCAAATAATATGACATAAATTATTTCTTCTCTTTCTTGTATTGTGACAATTGGGAAGAGATTTCAATGGAAATCAATTTTCCCCAATCGAAGATGGCCTGTTCCTTGAAAGTAAAGTATAAAATGTAAAGAATCATGCAAGAAATGTTGGTTGTAGTTTCTTGTCCTGTTATCCTCATGAAAATCCAAGCAATTTCCCAAAAATGATTTTTGAATGAGCTAACCTGTAATATCGTGATGTCCTCGGGGATGACCATTGGGTTCTCCAGTAACTCAGGTAAGAGGTCCAACCTATTGTCATGATTCTTTAAGAATTATCTGCAATCCTTGCCCTTGAAGGTAAGCATTGGCTTGGGAAGTATCAACATATTATGAATAACCTGAGGTGACAGAGAGATAGGGGAATGATTCTATGGTTTGGAGTATATATCTCAACGAACCAGGAGACCAACTCCTTACAGTCAAAGACTTCCAGGACACAACCTGCGCACACAATTCCAGACGTCCAGATTATTTCCTTCTGGGTAGAAGGGGATGAGTAGTAAGAATATGCTCTGAACCATTGAAATCTTTGGTCTTCACACCCGAAAATGTTCAACGTATCTTCACAGAATTGTTGTCAAGCTGCTTCCATAAGTTGACAAAAACTTTCCTTTGCTCTAGATAATGTTTAAAATGAATGCTTGAGAGGGATAATATAATCCTTTGTAAATCTTGGTTTAATGTGTTTTAATAGGAGATCTCCTCGATCCCTTCTCTTATTAATGACAATCGTTATGAGCTTGCATGATGATTTTTTAGTATTCAAAGCATACTAAATGTGCATTTGGAAGAGAACGAGGGTGGTGGGGATGGACGAGAGAGAAATAATATTTGAGACTTTTGTGAACCCGGGAACCCACAAACACATGACTACAAAAGGTTGGAAATCAGCGAAGTATAGGATAGCGTGGTGGTCAAACAGACTCATCATAGGAGGAATGATACTTGGAAATTCAGGGAGTGAGGGGGTCAAAATGTAGATCATGGAACTTTTGGATGCAAAATGTATATCACAAAACATAGGGTATGAGAGTTCGACCCCACTAACCCAGGAAGCCACGATCACAAAAATGACTAATTATAGAATAGCACGACGGTTGGCCGGACTCGTGATGTGAGAGTATGGATGGAGATGAGGATCTTCAAGTTTTCCAACCCGAGAACCCGTCGTTCTGAAAAAAAATGACTAAGTATAGAACTAGAAAGAGAAATTAGAAGGGAAAAAAGAAAAAAGGGAAAAAACAGGTAAGTATAGAAGAGGGAAAAGAAAAGGAGAAAAGAATTTGGGAAAACAGAAAAGGGGAGGGAAATTTTGGAAGCGGGAAATGATCTCAACACCCCCAAACAACCCCATAGAGCATTTCATGTATTTACTTGGAAATCGGGAACCACATGGCCTCCCCCACAAGAATCTCTTGTAACCACTTAAATAAAACCAAGATGGATAAATAAAATATAATAAAAAGACTTAGCGCCCTTAGCCCTCTCTCTCATGGAATCATAGCCCCCTATCTCTTTTTTCCTTGTCCATCTTGTAGCCAACAATGTATTTTATTAATATATTTGAAGTATTACATTTCCTAGGAACTATGGCCCCTTTTCCACTTTACTACCTCACCAACCTAAGTCACAATTATGTAATACATTCTAGTCATAGGGATCAAAACTAGGGGTGTTACACACCCCTCCCTTTATTTTTAGCATTGTTCTTAGTACGCAACAACATACCAATTTTCATAATATTACAAGGCTATGCTCTCCGGCCTTTAATTTGTATAGATAGTCTATCCAAATGCTTATATACATAGGTACTCTGGCCTAAAAACATGCATACATAGGCAATCCGACCCAAAACATGTATAATGATCTTCATAATTTATATTTCTTGCAGCAGTTCCAACCAACAAGCTCTCCTTCCCTATCAACCTACACAACCCAAGGAGTGTACCCCCCCTTCTCTACTATGTAGTCTTTCAGGATGTACCACTTCTCTTTAGGGATTCAGTACACCCGACCGAGAAGTTTCGGAGTTGTGTCTCCAAGAAATCCAATTGCAACAAGTCCACTGACTTTCTTTATTCCATGCCTTTGTCATTGACCTCAATTTCCTCATGGTCCTCTTTTTCCTGAGCTTCCAAATTAAATAGCCAACATCTCATATGTATTACACCCATATAGTCATCATGAGATATCATCATAATAGTTTTACTCATTGAATGTCAAATCTATTTTATACAGGAAAACATAATTTCCCAAGCATGAGCTTCCTTCTCATAATTTGTTTTGCTCTTGTAGTAGTAGATATCAATATTTAATATAGTTCACAATAGTGCCATACCCAAGACCATTCTTCCTGCATTTTTCTCAACTTTCACTCAACCAAACCAATTGTTAGGATATCATAACAATTTTTAATTTCTCAAATCCGTTTTATACAAGAAAATAAATTTTCAAAGCATGAGGTTTCTTCTCATAATGTTTGCCTCTTGTAGAAGTAGCCATTGTTCTTATTTATCGGCTTACATCCCTTCCATATCCAAGACCATTCTTGCAACAATTTCCTCAATTTATAGGCAGCCAAACATATTTTCATTAATTTTTAAATTATAATTCCCAAAATTGTTTAAGATAGGAAAAATAAAATTTCCAGGGATGAGATTTTGTGCATAATGTTTGGATCTTGTATAAATAGAGACCAATCTTCCTTATGGGCTTACATTATTTCCATATCCAACACCACTCCACGTACACTTTTCCCAATTTAAACTCAACCAAACAAATTGTCAATATATTATGTACAATACATATTTTCATGGAAACAATTACAAAAAAATCACAAAGTGACCTCAGAATTGTTTACAACTATAATTTAGTCACTTTCGTTAATCGAACTATTAACTAGAATGAACCGATCATTCTCTATACATGTATTATCAACCAATCTTTTCTTTCTTATAACATTTTCAGTAGCTTAGAAAGTGATCTTAGAATTGTAACAAACCAACAATTCAATCACCTTCAGTTAGTATTCATATTAATATAATGTGGATATAATTCATTATGCATTTTCAACACCACAGTCATTTCATAATGCAACAAATAATTACTAATAAAATAAAAATTGATGTGCCAATACCTATGGCCACATCTACACAATGCATCCCTGCATTGACTACATAATACCACATAACTATGTATTGTACTCAACCATGGTGAGTTGGACGTTCTAGCTAACACATCAATACATAATCCAAACTCTTCCTAATACTTCCCGACTATTTGGATACCCTCGTTTTCAACCCATAGACAACACGAGGAAACATAATTCCTAAGTGCTCTTTAGTGTCGACAAAGAGGTTGCAATCCAAACATCATCCAGACAAGGGAAACCATTAAACACTCACATAGCGCTATAGTCTTTTCATATCCAACCATCTCATATTATTACACATGACTAGCTCTATGGTTATTCATTGCTATAGCAGGAGTATTTCTCATGACTTGACTAGGTTATGATCTCATAACCAATCATAACACAATATGCAACTAACATTTTAACTAAATGCATTCTAGCATCAACAACATTTATATACTCTAGGCCTTTAGACATTGCATATCAATTTAAATCTTGAAAAATTAACAAAGGAAATTCTTACTTCAATTCCCTTCAATATTTATGCATCATAAGCAACCAAATGCATACCTGCATGGTTGTATCAACCTACTTGAGGATACCTGATCAACTAGTATTTATAGAAGATTGTAGGCTTCCTCCTCCATCCTTTTGATCACAATTCCTACCATCCTCATGGGTATTCACATAGATAGAAGCAACACCAACATCCACATATTTAACCATCATATATCATTTTTCCTGAATACATAATCCATCATTAGTCACACTCAATTGCCATAAAATCATTGTTGCATATATATAACAACATACTATCTAAGACCACAAGTATGTCATATGCATATCCAAACATGTACATATGCACCAATGCAAATCCATATGCCCCAAACATTCACTGTCAACATGCCTACTAATGCATATGTATTATAACTTCATCGTATGCTTCATACACTCTAGTGCATTTCCGTTTAAGTTCACTTATTTATTTTAAATTTATTTATGTTGTAGTCGGTTTTCCTTGAATTTCTTCAGATCCTTGTTGCATTATATTCTTCCATTATGCTCATTTGCACTATTGTTTGCTGATATGAATACTTTCCATCCAAGTTCCACTTGGCCATTCTGCACTCCAACCAATGTGTTCTATTTTCAACAACTTCTCTTAGACAGTCATACCCAAACTTTACCTTTATGAAACATTCCAACACCTTGGAATAAGGCATCTCACAACTTTCTATCATTCTACTACCACAACATCAACTTACCCATAATCATTCCATCATTCTACTACCACAACATCAACTTACCCATATTCATTCCACATCACTGCTATTACTTGTAGTTTTCCATTGGATTTCCCAATTATGGGAGATAGTTCTCTTCACTTCATTTAACAATTCTATGTGAAGCCATGCTTTTCCAACTCAAGACCATTCCCAATGGAAGTCTATTTTCATTCAGTGACACGTTTCAAGTGAAAGAACCTCCATTAATCTATCCCTAATTTCCTTGTATTGCATCATGCTTATATTGCAAGCTTTGATATCAAATGTGGCTTTATTGATGTGAGTAATTTTTAGACAAGGCAGTTAAGTCGTAGCTAGAAAATCCTTCCTAGGTACTCCTATGCTTGGCACATAGAGATGTTCCACACATCACCTCTAAGCTCTGTATTCTCTTTCACATCAAACTTGTAGCCATGTACACATCTCTACCTTCAAGGTTATGGAGTCTTAATTTTCCTTTCTATTCCCACTAATGACATTCTTCACTTACTAGCTTCATGTCCTATGTGAGGATTCTTGTTGTTGTGCTTGCAATTCATTCATATTCTGTAACAGTTGACTAATGTTTTTGTTCCAGTTTTCTTGAGTTCTTTATCCATTTTTATTTAATTTCCCTATAGCTCTTTATTGCTTCAACCAACTTCTACAAGCTATGTCATGCTTCTATGACTCTGATATCCAATCCTAAGCTTGAATTTATCTAATTATACCTCTAATTTTGCAAAGTGTGCAAGCAACCATTTTTGTTATAATTATACATATTAAAATATATGTCATAGATAAATTTTAATGGCCATTGTAATTATTTCTTTCTGTTTTCTTGAAAAGAAAGATTTGATGCCCCTATAGAAAAGGCATGTAGCCATAGTCTTATTAGTTTATCTTAGGAAATGATATGTTAGTGATAAGTGCATTTACGCATGGACATATACATAAAGAGCATATATATATAAAGAAAGTAAACAATTACCTTACCAAATGTTTTTGGCAATATTGAAACATCTATGCCATGGTTAGCTTTTGAATATCAAAAAGTGATAAGCCAAAAAAATTATTGCACTACTTTGTCTAGGTGCTTCTAAGGAAGCTAAAAATAGTATGCAGCCCTCGTTTATGTAAGTTTCCTTACAAATTATTCCTTACAAATAATTTGTTGTGTTATAATTGTGTTCTTTGCAACATCATTATCGTTCTCTAGTCATACATTCATGTTTGGCTATAGGCATCATATCTCCATGGTTGTATTGTGTATTATTCAATGTTTGATTGGATTATTATTTTTATTTCACAATAGTTTGATATGATAAATGATGTATCAAACTTTATTTTTTTTTTGAGATTTTCCATTTCCATTGGCATTGTGGAAATTTGCTTCATTCTATAGCAATCCAACACCTCTTCTTATTTACTCATAGCTAGTTATTTCATCTACTTCCATTAATGAATTCGATGTGTCTTTTGCACCTTGGCCTACATATAAAACCTATTGTTTTGAATGCGAAGTGGTCAGCTACCAATGCTGTATACTTTCTCATCTAACCAATGTTCTTACTCGAAACATTTTTCATCTATCATACCCTAGGTTCCCTTTTTAAATATATGTAAGGCATATGTATGAAATTTCTGGAGTTTTTCACTAAAATAAAATTCATACAAGTGTACATACTAGATTTAACTAGTTCATTGAACTTTTTATTTTTTTGGTTGATTTTTTCTAGACACATGATACTTGTTTTTGAGGTGTTAACATTCAACTATGTCTATGTAATTTTGAGGTGTTAAAATTCAACTATGTCTATGTCATTGTTGTGCTTTTACTATAAAAAAAAATAGGCCCCATATTTAGCAGAATTGTAGGTCAATCTCTTTGGCTAGGTGAAACTCCTTGTTTTAGAGTGCCAATTGTTTAGTGCGCATTTAAAGAGGTCAATCTCTTTGGCTAGGTGAAAATGCTTATGTCATGTATTTGGAAATAAACTCTTGTTCTTTCTTACACTTGCGTTGGTAGCGATTATTTAACGTGCTTGAAATAATAATATGTGATAGAATGTTGTGTTATATGTTTTGTGAAATCTAGTAGTTTGTGCTAGGGACAACTTGTGGGATACCAAACTAATTGCTATTACTTGTTTAGGCAATATACATGAAGAGATTTACTCATTTGTTAAATGACATCTTTAGCAAAATCTTCTTTCCTTCATGATTGTAAGGATCTAACCATTTGTTTGGTTAATAACTCTGAACATGGATCATATTTCTTGTGATGAATGTTATTATTGCAAACAAGCTATTATAGACTTTTGTACTTTGGAATTTCGATATTCTATGATTCTTTTTCTATTGTGACAATTGGCCTTGTAGTATATTTGTTCAATGTTTTTTTCTATGGATAATATTGAATTGCACTTCTTAGAAATAATGAGCCAACTCTAAATCATTTTGTAGCTAGTATTCGTTAAAATAGAGATAATTTTGTTTCTTAGTGGATTCATGACACTTTGGGCTAGATGATTTGTTAAGCAATATAATATAAAAAAAACACTAAATATATGGCCCAATATGTGCAATGAAAAATGTACTCTATCTATATACCCGATTTACTATGGCATTAGTCCTATTATGATATGTTTTTTCTTCAACTTTAGCTTTTGTTATAAACTTTGTCCCACTATTTCTCTTGTTGAAATTCACACAGTAACTTTATTCTCCAATTAGACTATGGTCACATTGGTGCATTATATGTTTGTAATCCATGCGCCACACATAGGAGAAAACTAGGATACAAAAATATTTAGCTCCCTGGACCACCAAATTTTGGTAATAACCATCGATTATATTAGTAGGCATCAATTTCAATCATGTGCACCTTGTTCAATGTAACCTTTTCCCATCCTTACTAGAAAACCACTCTCGAAAAAAATAGATTCCAACAAAACTTGTATTGTGATCTGAAATGGAATTGAACCATGACAATAGTTGTAAGACTCAATACTTAAATGTAAGTTGAAAATTAATGAATATTAGATAAGACATAATAGGCAATGTAATGTAAAGTTAAATGAGACAAACAAGATGAAAAATAAAGAATTAAATAAAATGAAAATGAAAATAGGAGAGAAAGAATGAGGAATGGGAAATGAAAGGTTAGGCCTATTGACCTTCCCATTACCTAAACTCTCCCTATTTATTCTTTTGATTTCACACTCAAAGATATTTTTGTTGATTTCTAGCCAAGGCAAGGATGATGCACAAATATCCATATGATTGCATTGTAAATCTAATTGTTGAAATGTGATTGAGAAAACCATTCGATGTTCGGGGGTTTCCCTTTAGGTATCCCTAGGTGAAATTGTTGTGTCCATTATGTGATTGATGTTATGTGTAGTGATAATATTGTATATGTGTTGGATATATTTCCATTCTTAATTTTCAATTCATGCTCGCACTTTTAATGGAAGATACTATGTATTAATGGATGCTTGGTGTCGGTCAATTTAATTTCTTAAATTGATGAACATTAAATTATCAATCTAGGGAAGGAAGGAAGAGATTTCATAAACACACATTGCAATTCAAAGGCTTGACATGATGCTCTGACCTCCCTCTCTCTCATCACGCATGCCCCCCTCCTCAGGAGGGGCCTCGGGGCCCCACATCTCCCATTCGCCTCCCTCTCCCTCCATATCCACCAAGGATGTTGTAGCTTTCACCTCCCTCATCGCCTCGCTACCCAAGGCGAACAAACAAACCCCTCCAAATTTTATGAAAAATATGGATCAAATCCCCTTGGTTTAGATCCAAGGAAGCTCCAAAACCCTTGCCCTCAAATTTGTAGAACATGCACTCATTGGTCAGTTTATGAGAATCTGACACTCTCCATGGGCTATGGCGATTTGGATTGAAAAGAAATAGAAACCCCACCTGAAAGGAAATCTCTCGCATTTTCTATTTGGAAGAGGCTTCTTTGATTTTCTCTTCGAAGATAAATCAGATAGAGATCTCATCTTCAGAAGCGGACCGTACTTTATGGGCTCTAGAGGTATGTATCTCAATAGCTAGACCCCATATTTTAACCTCGAGAATGATATTCCTAATGCAGTCCCAGTTTGGGTTCTCTTCCCCTTCCTTCCTCTGCATTGTTGGAATAATGAAACTATCTGTTCTATAGGAAATACACTTGGGAAGTTCATAGATCGATCAAAATCTAAATATGGCCTTCAAGCCTGTGCGCACATCTATGTAGAAATGGATCTATAAAAAGGCCTGCCTGAAGATATTAATCTCACCTTGGATAACTGGAACTACCTACAACAATTTTATTATGAAAAACTTCCCTTCAAATGAAAAATCTGTCACGAGTATGGTCATTTTTCAAAACATTATCCTAAATCCCCTCCTGAAAGTCCAACTGAAGAATATGAATAGTGGTAGCAACCCAAAAGGAAAAATCAGTAGAGGCACGACCCGAATCCTAAATTCATCCCCACCCCTTCCCCTCCTAACATCTCTCAAGTTCCTGAATCTTCTGTCCTGATCTCGACCCAAGAGCCACCCCGAGAGGAGTCTCCCCGCCTGCAACCACGAATCACCCCTCCACCTCCCTCCCCTCTAAAGCATCCCCCTGAGTCTCCTATCCCTCCCTCTACGCTGCCTTCACCCTCTTAGCCGTCTTCTCTTCCTGAGGATGAAGATCCAGAGCAAAGCTCGGAAGAAGATTTCGATTCAGATATCCATGCTTCCCCCATCAGAAAAGTCAGAAGGAAGTCAAACCTGCACAAAAGGGAAGCTTCGGCCATAAAGGAAATTGAACTTGGGAAGAAAACAACTTTGGACTAGCATGCTAGGAAAGAAGCAAGGTAGACCAGGAATCAGAGTGGATCCAACCCCCATAAAGGGGGAAACCCCAAGCCTTCTAAATGATAAAAGCAATCTCCTGGAATTGCAGAGGACTAGGGAGCCAACACAAGCTCTCGCTAGTACATGATCTAATTAAAGAAGAAAAACCTCATGTCCTTCTTCTCCAGGAGACAAAAAGGAAGGATAATGATATCCTTCAGGATAGTAGCTACATCTGGCGAGCATGCAAAGGCATGGCAGTTAGCGCAAGAGGATCCTCGGGGAGAATCTGCACCCGGTGGAATCCCAATATCTTCTCTCTCCAATCTTGGCAGTCTATGATGCACTGGATTAAAAATTCACTTCTCCATATACCAACAGGTAAGATTTTGACTGTCATTAATGTATATATGCATGCAATTTATCATGAAAAAATTCAATGTTGGTCCTCCCTTCAAAATCTTCAAGATAGTCTTGACCTCAAAGATCTCATAATAGATGGAGACCTCAACGCTACCCTCCACCCTAAGGAAAAAAAAGGGGGCTCTTGAGTACGGGACCCCACTCGTGAGCATCTCGAGGATCTTATATCCTCCTTTCACTTACTCAACATAAATCCTTCTAACGTCCGCTACACTTGGTCAAACAGAAGACTAGAGCCGGAGCACATCACTGCTCGTCTGGATCGGTTTCTCTTAAGCAAATTCTTCCTTGATGAATTATTTTTACCCTTATCTCGCATTCTCCCTTGGACTGGTTCTAATCATAGACCAGTCACCCTTACCCTTTCCCCTCCTGATAATCTTGGCCCCATCCCCTTCAGATTCAACCCCCTGTGGATCTTAGATCCAAGATTTTTTGATACTGTCTCAGATGCCTAGAACTGTTGGATTCAAGGGTCTCCAAACTACATTTGGGAACATAAGTTAAAAAGAGTCAAAACGACCCTCAAACAATGGGTGAAAAGAATCAAAGAAAAAGAACAGGAAACAAAAAACAAGAAAATTAAGGAAATGGAAGAAAACAGATTGGCAATGAAAGAGGGACCTACCACTCACTCTCTTCTTCTCAAAGAGTAGCAAGACTTCATTGAATATAAAAAAAATCCTACACGAGGAAGAGGAAACTTGGAGGCTCAAATCTCGGAGTCTCTGGCTAAACTCAGGAGACAGAAACAAGAGATTATTTCAGAGACAAACCAAAGCTAGACTCTGGAGGAACAAGGTGAAGGAGATCACAAAAGAAGATGGAACAAAAATAGATGACTTCCACCAAATTCAAGAAGAAGCCAAGATTCATTTTGAAAGTCTTCTAACTGAGGACGACATTGCAGACCTCAACATACAAGAGGATCTGCTACTAAACATATCGAACATTGTCAACCAGGAGGATAACGCCAAGATAAATCAAGAATTTAAAGAAAAATAACTCCATGAGGCCTTGTTCCAACTCCACCTAGACAAAGCCCCAAGGCCAAATGGATTCAACACTCATTTTTATCAAAAATGTTGGCATATAATTAAAAGAGATCTCCTAAGGATGATCCAGTATGTTCAGAAATATGCAAAGCTGGGGGGCAATACAAATTCCACTTTTTTGGTCCTTATTCCAAAATATTCCAACCCTTCCTCCTTCTCTAGATTTAGACCCATTTCCTTATGCAATGTCTCCTATAAACTCATTAATAAATTCATAGCCAATAGAATCAAGCCTCTCCTTCATAAGCTCATCTCTCCAAATCAAAGTGGCTTTGTCAAAAAAAGACAAATGATTGACAACATCATATTGGTTCAAGAATCCATACACTCTAGCAGGGACCGAGAAGACCAAGGAATGATTATCAAAATTGATATGGCCAACTCTTTTGACAGGGTAAGACACACCTTTTTGTTTGCAGTTTTGAAGAAATTTGGTTTTAGCTCAGAATTCATATCTTGGGTCTCAACATGTGTCTCCATGCCTTGGATAGCTCCTCTGGTCAATGGACGCCCAACAAGCTTCTTCAAAATCTCCAGGGGGCTAAGACAAGGTTGTTTGCTTCCCCCCCTCCTCTACATAATCATGGAAGAAACCCTTGGTAGGAAATTGGAAAAGGATCGAACCTCCAAAGCCATTCCCGACATCAAAATAGCTCAAGGAGTGAAGAGAATAAATCACTCCCAATTTGTTGATGACACTCTCCTCATTGGAGGCGCCTCCATTGTCATGGCTAAGAGATTCAAAACTACTCTGGAAAATTCCATCCAAGCCTTAGGAGCTCTCATAAATAGCGCCAAATCCAATGTCTATGCTTGGAACACTCCCATAAGAACTACTCACCTAATAGCAAACATCTTTTGTTTTCCTCTTATTGAAAAATGGCAAACCTTCAGATACCTTGGCATCCCAATTTGTCTCAAATCTCTTCCAAATTCAGCCTGGAATCAAATTCTCGACAAGATCAAAAACAAGTTGGACCATTATGGAGCCTTTTGGCTCAATTTGGCGGGTCTTACTGTGCTAATAAAACTAGTTCTCTCTGCTCTCCCCATCTTTCAATTCTCCTCTCTTCTTGCTCCTCAGAATGTTAAATCTTCAATCTCCAGGCTCCTTCGACGCTTTCTCTAAGAAGGAGGGAAAATAGACATAAAAAAATTCCATCTAATAAAGTGGGATATTGTAAAGCATCCTAAGGAAAACGGAGGTCTGGGCATCAAAGATCCTACCCTTTCCAACTTGGGAATGGGAGAAAAAATTCTCTGGAACTTTGTTTCGGGAATAAATGATTCGTGGAAGTGAATCCTTATAAAAAAATATCTATCCTAGGATATGCTCAGATGTTTAGACCAACACCACTCCCTGGACAATGGATCGCCAATAGGGAAGCTTCTTTCTGCCTCCATCCCTCTCATACAAAGTCATCTCACCTGGATCCCTGGAAATGGTCAAAATATTCTTATAGGGGTAGATAGCATCATGAGTAAGAAAACTCTCTGGCAACACATGCATCTACGCCCACTCATCAATTGGCTCGACTTGCAAGGAAAAAATTATATCTTGAATATCTCCTCCTGGAGTGCAGACATGGGAGACTGGATAGGATGGAATTTACAAAATCTACCAAGCAATCTCCAAGATGCAACACATCAGTTACAAATTATTCTAAGAGGATGCACCCCCATACATACCACGCTAAAATATCAGAGAGGATGGGGGAATGGCATATACTCTGTTAAGCAAGGATATTCACAACTTCTCTCCCAAATGAATCTCCCTCCAAAGGATAAACTCTGGAATTTTCTTTGGACCAATGATAGTCCACCCAAGGTCAATTCCTTTTTTTGGATAATGGCTCATAGCAAACTGCTAATAGGAGAAAATAATCTTAAAATAAACATCCATGGGCCCTTCAAATGTGAGCTCTGTGGCAAGGCGTTGGAAACCTCTCAACACATCTTTCTTCTTTTCCCTTTCTCTATCATGGTGTGGAAAACATCTCTCCAAAGACTCCACTTGAGAATAAGATGGTTGACCCAACCCAAAGAAATCCTTTCAGATTGGACTTCCCAATATCGGGGCACCTTCAAGAATAACCTTCTCTTCAAAGCCTTATATAAATCCTTACCCAAGTACATTTGCTAGAAAATTTGGCTCGCTAGAAATCGAATCATCTTCTCCAACCTTCGTTCTCCCCCTGATCTCGTAGCTAAAAAATCCGTAGGCCTCCTAGATGAATTCTTTCTTTCCAAGCCCAAAACCTTCTCTTTCACCCCCACCTCCACATTAGAATCTGACTGGATCTTATATTTTTTCCCCGCCCTTTCTTCCACTAATCATTCCTCCTCTCCCTCTAGATCCTCCTGGCAGCTTCATGAAGACACTGAGTACCTACACTAGTGCATTGAGCAATAGACTCACTTTCTCTACTTTGACGGAGCCTCAAAAGGAAACCCTGAGGTGGCAGGAGCAAGAGGGGTCATCATATGACGACGAGGAATTCAAGTGCTCTCGTTTCATTGGAATCTGGGCATCGCAACTAATAATCATGCCAAAGCCTATGCCCTGTACCAAGGCCTCCATATCACTAAAATCCTGAACATTCACTCCCTTTCAGTGATTGGGGACTCCAATATAATCATAGGTCATGTACGCAAAGGATCCCACCCCCCAAATCCCCACTTAAAAGCCATTCTCCAATGAATTTCGACAACACTCAATCTTTTCCACAATATCTCCCTCTTCCATGTTCTCCGACGAAATAATCAATTGGCTGACACCCAAGCACATATGGCAATTGATCTAGATCAAGGCTCGTTAGTGGTTAACGAACTTACTCTTTACAAGCCCATCCCATGAATTTTGACTCCTGACAGTTAGCTCCTCTGCCCACTCAGCGCGTCGTGGCGAAATGGACCTTGGTCTGGGTCACATTTCCATCTGGTCATAAATCCCTCCCCCTGTCAATTACACCTAGCCACCCTCCCCCTCACCACACTGTGTGTCATTGCAGCTGCCAACAACTGCCCCACATTACCTCTCGACACCTAGGCACCCTCCCCCTCACCTCAGTGTGTGTCTTGTGACACCTTATCTTCATCTCCCCAGACTTGGGAAGTCATTTAGAAGTCCCTTTGGAAGCTCCTGTGCATGGAAGTGAATATTGGAGTGAGACGAGCATGTTCAGCATGACGTCCAGAGCGTATTGTGCATTGATTTTAGGTAATGCGAAGGGTACCAACATCAGCAGTGAGCATAGCTGCAACTCGTGGCTAATTTTGGGAAATTGGTTATGTTCTATGAATCAAACAAGGGTGATGGCGCATATCATAGAAGGAGCAACTGATATCATTGGTATTCTCATTCCTAAGTAGAACAGAGAAATGTCCACTCCTCACTTGAGCACTCATACCTGCGTAAATCAGCAGATAACGCAAGGACTTTAGGCAAGGTGAACAGGCAAAATCAGAGAATGGTTTTAGTGGAAGAGCACGACACGCTAGTAAGCACGGTGTAGAATCTTCAATTTCAGCTCAGGGCTCTTTGAACACAAGTTTTATCCATCACAGAGATTACCATCCAACATAGGGGTGAGCAGCAAAGAAACAGGGATGAGTTTGAAGCTTTAAGATAATAGATAGAGGCACTCCAATTTGTGGCTGGACCTGCGTCACCCATAGCCTCCCCGAATAATTTCATCTCCAATGAGGCCTCCTCACCAGAATCATGCCCCTGAATGGACCTCAACCTGTGGCCTCCAACAGAGGAAGAATCCCCTGCACCGGATCAAAACAAAATCTAAGTGTATGCAGTGTTTTTTTATGCTAATTCTAGGATCTTTTTGCATGGTTTTCACCATAATAGCTCAAATAGGCTTTAGCATTTTAGTAAGAAATACCCCTGCTCTTCACTTCCTACATGGAGAGTAAAGGTGAGTGAATTTTTAATTTTGCAACTCTTGTAACATAGACTATGTACTCTTCCTGCGTTTCCTTGCAATTTTTTAATACAATTTTTGCCCAGTTTCTGTTAAAAAAAAAATATCAATCCAGGGTGTTAGTAAACTTTTGAGATGCCGACAAAATATATGTAGGACCAAGAAGCTAAATAATTCTACTAAATTCAAAAGGAAAATATCGTAATAAATCATTTCCAGAACTCAATATTAAACATGTAGGCTATATTCATTTAGTTCACTCAATGATTCAAACAACTCCTGTAGCTTTACCAAGCATAAAACTAAAGAAATATGTAGTCATAAAATTAGATCTAGAGGTATCAACATTGTAATTTTGAGTCTTGTAACTTTGCAATTTTCTCAAGATTCTTGGGTTAATAATGTCAAGATATTTGGTTTCACACCACACATGGTTTTTAACACACTTGCAGAATTTGGAATGCATAAATAAATGATCACAAAGGAATGAACAATAAATAGATTAACTAGAAGCAATTGAAAAGAAATGCAACAAGCATGAGTTAAACTAAACTATGAAATCGATACACAAATTAAATACAAAATAAACTGACTAACATGAAATGCATGCTCAAGTCAGGGGGGGCTCCAAGCTGAGCATACGCTGTTGTGAAACCACAACAATTAACTCACAAGGTGAAACAACAACAGACTTTAGATTACCATCAACAAGGTGTTTTAGAGAGGAACAATCCTCTTTACAATGATATTCTTTCCTTATTGATACAATGAACTCCCTTTAATGAATTCCCAAGACTGATACCCCCCTCATGTTTATACATACAACTTACCTTTCATAAAAGGAAAGGGGTTACAACAAGCTAACAAATGGATCTCACAACCATCATATCTTGGTTTTAACTTGATTAAGATAATGGAGCTTGTTTGGATAATTTGAAGAACATAAAAGAATAAAAATATAATTCTTCACAAAATCCATATTCCGAAATTCATCCACAAGAGGTGTGACCATTCAAATAACCAATGCACTACTAAAATTATAGGAATGAAATAATAAATCCATTTGAAGAGTCTCCCATAATTCCCTTGTCATGAATTTTCCAAGGATTTTTCTCACTTTTCACCTTAATGGCCATATTCAACACAAAACCCATCTCTTGGAATTTACAAATTCGCCCGTGCATGCTTGAAAATGACATGGAAAAACAACTTCTAGAAACACGCCACTACAAGAAATCTGGTAGCAAGGGCACTACCATAATTTTGGAAAGTGCCAAAATATACTACAACTTTTAGGAGCAAGTTAAAAAACCATAATATCCATTCCATGTAACCACCAAACATGGAAAAATAATAAAAATAATGATCATGCGTCTCATGAAGCTTGTATGAAATGAAAGTGGATAATATGGGTGATATATGGAAACGTGAATCATAAATGTGTGAAGGATAAATGATAAATTAAATAATTATAGGTTAAATGGTTATTGAAAAAATGTCAAAACCGAGGTTCAACATCCCCCCACACTCAAGTAATTGCATGTCCTCATGCAATGAAAGGACATGAATGTTATCCTTTAGTCTTCTAATATACTTTCTTTATGCAAGGCAAGGAGGATTGGCATAATGAGGATGATGCATCTTGAAGTTGATTTGATATTTGATCGGTGTTGCTTGGAAGAATGAAGAAGCTACTGAGTGAAGGAGTTCTATGTTGTGAGAAATACGACGACCCCTTCTTATTGTTGAACCAATAACTACATGGATAATTTATTGAAGAACTTTCCCAGTTAGTAACCTGGTTTTGAAGAAAAGCTCGTGTCTAACTGTGCTAGGATCCTGGTTTTCATAGTTAGACTCATTTTTTTGTTTACTTTTTATTTATTTATTTATTACAATATCCTACCCTACTTAGAAAAGGAAACCTTTTCTCAAGTGTAGGAGTATTTCCAATAAAGCCATGTGTGTAACATGATTACAAATGTACTCATATTCAAATTT
>ML817001.1:54803-77785 GCA_009831015.1 Picea engelmannii
TACATATAAAACCTATTGTTTTGAATGCGAAGTGGTCAGCTACCAATGCTGTATACTTTCTCATCTAACCAATGTTCTTACTCGAAACATTTTTCATCTATCATACCCTAGGTTCCCTTTTTAAATATATGTAAGGCATATGTATGAAATTTCTGGAGTTTTTCACTAAAATAAAATTCATACAAGTGTACATACTAGATTTAACTAGTTCATTGAACTTTTTATTTTTTTGGTTGATTTTTTCTAGACACATGATACTTGTTTTTGAGGTGTTAACATTCAACTATGTCTATGTAATTTTGAGGTGTTAAAATTCAACTATGTCTATGTCATTGTTGTGCTTTTACTATAAAAAAAAATAGGCCCCATATTTAGCAGAATTGTAGGTCAATCTCTTTGGCTAGGTGAAACTCCTTGTTTTAGAGTGCCAATTGTTTAGTGCGCATTTAAAGAGGTCAATCTCTTTGGCTAGGTGAAAATGCTTATGTCATGTATTTGGAAATAAACTCTTGTTCTTTCTTACACTTGCGTTGGTAGCGATTATTTAACGTGCTTGAAATAATAATATGTGATAGAATGTTGTGTTATATGTTTTGTGAAATCTAGTAGTTTGTGCTAGGGACAACTTGTGGGATACCAAACTAATTGCTATTACTTGTTTAGGCAATATACATGAAGAGATTTACTCATTTGTTAAATGACATCTTTAGCAAAATCTTCTTTCCTTCATGATTGTAAGGATCTAACCATTTGTTTGGTTAATAACTCTGAACATGGATCATATTTCTTGTGATGAATGTTATTATTGCAAACAAGCTATTATAGACTTTTGTACTTTGGAATTTCGATATTCTATGATTCTTTTTCTATTGTGACAATTGGCCTTGTAGTATATTTGTTCAATGTTTTTTTCTATGGATAATATTGAATTGCACTTCTTAGAAATAATGAGCCAACTCTAAATCATTTTGTAGCTAGTATTCGTTAAAATAGAGATAATTTTGTTTCTTAGTGGATTCATGACACTTTGGGCTAGATGATTTGTTAAGCAATATAATATAAAAAAAACACTAAATATATGGCCCAATATGTGCAATGAAAAATGTACTCTATCTATATACCCGATTTACTATGGCATTAGTCCTATTATGATATGTTTTTTCTTCAACTTTAGCTTTTGTTATAAACTTTGTCCCACTATTTCTCTTGTTGAAATTCACACAGTAACTTTATTCTCCAATTAGACTATGGTCACATTGGTGCATTATATGTTTGTAATCCATGCGCCACACATAGGAGAAAACTAGGATACAAAAATATTTAGCTCCCTGGACCACCAAATTTTGGTAATAACCATCGATTATATTAGTAGGCATCAATTTCAATCATGTGCACCTTGTTCAATGTAACCTTTTCCCATCCTTACTAGAAAACCACTCTCGAAAAAAATAGATTCCAACAAAACTTGTATTGTGATCTGAAATGGAATTGAACCATGACAATAGTTGTAAGACTCAATACTTAAATGTAAGTTGAAAATTAATGAATATTAGATAAGACATAATAGGCAATGTAATGTAAAGTTAAATGAGACAAACAAGATGAAAAATAAAGAATTAAATAAAATGAAAATGAAAATAGGAGAGAAAGAATGAGGAATGGGAAATGAAAGGTTAGGCCTATTGACCTTCCCATTACCTAAACTCTCCCTATTTATTCTTTTGATTTCACACTCAAAGATATTTTTGTTGATTTCTAGCCAAGGCAAGGATGATGCACAAATATCCATATGATTGCATTGTAAATCTAATTGTTGAAATGTGATTGAGAAAACCATTCGATGTTCGGGGGTTTCCCTTTAGGTATCCCTAGGTGAAATTGTTGTGTCCATTATGTGATTGATGTTATGTGTAGTGATAATATTGTATATGTGTTGGATATATTTCCATTCTTAATTTTCAATTCATGCTCGCACTTTTAATGGAAGATACTATGTATTAATGGATGCTTGGTGTCGGTCAATTTAATTTCTTAAATTGATGAACATTAAATTATCAATCTAGGGAAGGAAGGAAGAGATTTCATAAACACACATTGCAATTCAAAGGCTTGACATGATGCTCTGACCTCCCTCTCTCTCATCACGCATGCCCCCCTCCTCAGGAGGGGCCTCGGGGCCCCACATCTCCCATTCGCCTCCCTCTCCCTCCATATCCACCAAGGATGTTGTAGCTTTCACCTCCCTCATCGCCTCGCTACCCAAGGCGAACAAACAAACCCCTCCAAATTTTATGAAAAATATGGATCAAATCCCCTTGGTTTAGATCCAAGGAAGCTCCAAAACCCTTGCCCTCAAATTTGTAGAACATGCACTCATTGGTCAGTTTATGAGAATCTGACACTCTCCATGGGCTATGGCGATTTGGATTGAAAAGAAATAGAAACCCCACCTGAAAGGAAATCTCTCGCATTTTCTATTTGGAAGAGGCTTCTTTGATTTTCTCTTCGAAGATAAATCAGATAGAGATCTCATCTTCAGAAGCGGACCGTACTTTATGGGCTCTAGAGGTATGTATCTCAATAGCTAGACCCCATATTTTAACCTCGAGAATGATATTCCTAATGCAGTCCCAGTTTGGGTTCTCTTCCCCTTCCTTCCTCTGCATTGTTGGAATAATGAAACTATCTGTTCTATAGGAAATACACTTGGGAAGTTCATAGATCGATCAAAATCTAAATATGGCCTTCAAGCCTGTGCGCACATCTATGTAGAAATGGATCTATAAAAAGGCCTGCCTGAAGATATTAATCTCACCTTGGATAACTGGAACTACCTACAACAATTTTATTATGAAAAACTTCCCTTCAAATGAAAAATCTGTCACGAGTATGGTCATTTTTCAAAACATTATCCTAAATCCCCTCCTGAAAGTCCAACTGAAGAATATGAATAGTGGTAGCAACCCAAAAGGAAAAATCAGTAGAGGCACGACCCGAATCCTAAATTCATCCCCACCCCTTCCCCTCCTAACATCTCTCAAGTTCCTGAATCTTCTGTCCTGATCTCGACCCAAGAGCCACCCCGAGAGGAGTCTCCCCGCCTGCAACCACGAATCACCCCTCCACCTCCCTCCCCTCTAAAGCATCCCCCTGAGTCTCCTATCCCTCCCTCTACGCTGCCTTCACCCTCTTAGCCGTCTTCTCTTCCTGAGGATGAAGATCCAGAGCAAAGCTCGGAAGAAGATTTCGATTCAGATATCCATGCTTCCCCCATCAGAAAAGTCAGAAGGAAGTCAAACCTGCACAAAAGGGAAGCTTCGGCCATAAAGGAAATTGAACTTGGGAAGAAAACAACTTTGGACTAGCATGCTAGGAAAGAAGCAAGGTAGACCAGGAATCAGAGTGGATCCAACCCCCATAAAGGGGGAAACCCCAAGCCTTCTAAATGATAAAAGCAATCTCCTGGAATTGCAGAGGACTAGGGAGCCAACACAAGCTCTCGCTAGTACATGATCTAATTAAAGAAGAAAAACCTCATGTCCTTCTTCTCCAGGAGACAAAAAGGAAGGATAATGATATCCTTCAGGATAGTAGCTACATCTGGCGAGCATGCAAAGGCATGGCAGTTAGCGCAAGAGGATCCTCGGGGAGAATCTGCACCCGGTGGAATCCCAATATCTTCTCTCTCCAATCTTGGCAGTCTATGATGCACTGGATTAAAAATTCACTTCTCCATATACCAACAGGTAAGATTTTGACTGTCATTAATGTATATATGCATGCAATTTATCATGAAAAAATTCAATGTTGGTCCTCCCTTCAAAATCTTCAAGATAGTCTTGACCTCAAAGATCTCATAATAGATGGAGACCTCAACGCTACCCTCCACCCTAAGGAAAAAAAAGGGGGCTCTTGAGTACGGGACCCCACTCGTGAGCATCTCGAGGATCTTATATCCTCCTTTCACTTACTCAACATAAATCCTTCTAACGTCCGCTACACTTGGTCAAACAGAAGACTAGAGCCGGAGCACATCACTGCTCGTCTGGATCGGTTTCTCTTAAGCAAATTCTTCCTTGATGAATTATTTTTACCCTTATCTCGCATTCTCCCTTGGACTGGTTCTAATCATAGACCAGTCACCCTTACCCTTTCCCCTCCTGATAATCTTGGCCCCATCCCCTTCAGATTCAACCCCCTGTGGATCTTAGATCCAAGATTTTTTGATACTGTCTCAGATGCCTAGAACTGTTGGATTCAAGGGTCTCCAAACTACATTTGGGAACATAAGTTAAAAAGAGTCAAAACGACCCTCAAACAATGGGTGAAAAGAATCAAAGAAAAAGAACAGGAAACAAAAAACAAGAAAATTAAGGAAATGGAAGAAAACAGATTGGCAATGAAAGAGGGACCTACCACTCACTCTCTTCTTCTCAAAGAGTAGCAAGACTTCATTGAATATAAAAAAAATCCTACACGAGGAAGAGGAAACTTGGAGGCTCAAATCTCGGAGTCTCTGGCTAAACTCAGGAGACAGAAACAAGAGATTATTTCAGAGACAAACCAAAGCTAGACTCTGGAGGAACAAGGTGAAGGAGATCACAAAAGAAGATGGAACAAAAATAGATGACTTCCACCAAATTCAAGAAGAAGCCAAGATTCATTTTGAAAGTCTTCTAACTGAGGACGACATTGCAGACCTCAACATACAAGAGGATCTGCTACTAAACATATCGAACATTGTCAACCAGGAGGATAACGCCAAGATAAATCAAGAATTTAAAGAAAAATAACTCCATGAGGCCTTGTTCCAACTCCACCTAGACAAAGCCCCAAGGCCAAATGGATTCAACACTCATTTTTATCAAAAATGTTGGCATATAATTAAAAGAGATCTCCTAAGGATGATCCAGTATGTTCAGAAATATGCAAAGCTGGGGGGCAATACAAATTCCACTTTTTTGGTCCTTATTCCAAAATATTCCAACCCTTCCTCCTTCTCTAGATTTAGACCCATTTCCTTATGCAATGTCTCCTATAAACTCATTAATAAATTCATAGCCAATAGAATCAAGCCTCTCCTTCATAAGCTCATCTCTCCAAATCAAAGTGGCTTTGTCAAAAAAAGACAAATGATTGACAACATCATATTGGTTCAAGAATCCATACACTCTAGCAGGGACCGAGAAGACCAAGGAATGATTATCAAAATTGATATGGCCAACTCTTTTGACAGGGTAAGACACACCTTTTTGTTTGCAGTTTTGAAGAAATTTGGTTTTAGCTCAGAATTCATATCTTGGGTCTCAACATGTGTCTCCATGCCTTGGATAGCTCCTCTGGTCAATGGACGCCCAACAAGCTTCTTCAAAATCTCCAGGGGGCTAAGACAAGGTTGTTTGCTTCCCCCCCTCCTCTACATAATCATGGAAGAAACCCTTGGTAGGAAATTGGAAAAGGATCGAACCTCCAAAGCCATTCCCGACATCAAAATAGCTCAAGGAGTGAAGAGAATAAATCACTCCCAATTTGTTGATGACACTCTCCTCATTGGAGGCGCCTCCATTGTCATGGCTAAGAGATTCAAAACTACTCTGGAAAATTCCATCCAAGCCTTAGGAGCTCTCATAAATAGCGCCAAATCCAATGTCTATGCTTGGAACACTCCCATAAGAACTACTCACCTAATAGCAAACATCTTTTGTTTTCCTCTTATTGAAAAATGGCAAACCTTCAGATACCTTGGCATCCCAATTTGTCTCAAATCTCTTCCAAATTCAGCCTGGAATCAAATTCTCGACAAGATCAAAAACAAGTTGGACCATTATGGAGCCTTTTGGCTCAATTTGGCGGGTCTTACTGTGCTAATAAAACTAGTTCTCTCTGCTCTCCCCATCTTTCAATTCTCCTCTCTTCTTGCTCCTCAGAATGTTAAATCTTCAATCTCCAGGCTCCTTCGACGCTTTCTCTAAGAAGGAGGGAAAATAGACATAAAAAAATTCCATCTAATAAAGTGGGATATTGTAAAGCATCCTAAGGAAAACGGAGGTCTGGGCATCAAAGATCCTACCCTTTCCAACTTGGGAATGGGAGAAAAAATTCTCTGGAACTTTGTTTCGGGAATAAATGATTCGTGGAAGTGAATCCTTATAAAAAAATATCTATCCTAGGATATGCTCAGATGTTTAGACCAACACCACTCCCTGGACAATGGATCGCCAATAGGGAAGCTTCTTTCTGCCTCCATCCCTCTCATACAAAGTCATCTCACCTGGATCCCTGGAAATGGTCAAAATATTCTTATAGGGGTAGATAGCATCATGAGTAAGAAAACTCTCTGGCAACACATGCATCTACGCCCACTCATCAATTGGCTCGACTTGCAAGGAAAAAATTATATCTTGAATATCTCCTCCTGGAGTGCAGACATGGGAGACTGGATAGGATGGAATTTACAAAATCTACCAAGCAATCTCCAAGATGCAACACATCAGTTACAAATTATTCTAAGAGGATGCACCCCCATACATACCACGCTAAAATATCAGAGAGGATGGGGGAATGGCATATACTCTGTTAAGCAAGGATATTCACAACTTCTCTCCCAAATGAATCTCCCTCCAAAGGATAAACTCTGGAATTTTCTTTGGACCAATGATAGTCCACCCAAGGTCAATTCCTTTTTTTGGATAATGGCTCATAGCAAACTGCTAATAGGAGAAAATAATCTTAAAATAAACATCCATGGGCCCTTCAAATGTGAGCTCTGTGGCAAGGCGTTGGAAACCTCTCAACACATCTTTCTTCTTTTCCCTTTCTCTATCATGGTGTGGAAAACATCTCTCCAAAGACTCCACTTGAGAATAAGATGGTTGACCCAACCCAAAGAAATCCTTTCAGATTGGACTTCCCAATATCGGGGCACCTTCAAGAATAACCTTCTCTTCAAAGCCTTATATAAATCCTTACCCAAGTACATTTGCTAGAAAATTTGGCTCGCTAGAAATCGAATCATCTTCTCCAACCTTCGTTCTCCCCCTGATCTCGTAGCTAAAAAATCCGTAGGCCTCCTAGATGAATTCTTTCTTTCCAAGCCCAAAACCTTCTCTTTCACCCCCACCTCCACATTAGAATCTGACTGGATCTTATATTTTTTCCCCGCCCTTTCTTCCACTAATCATTCCTCCTCTCCCTCTAGATCCTCCTGGCAGCTTCATGAAGACACTGAGTACCTACACTAGTGCATTGAGCAATAGACTCACTTTCTCTACTTTGACGGAGCCTCAAAAGGAAACCCTGAGGTGGCAGGAGCAAGAGGGGTCATCATATGACGACGAGGAATTCAAGTGCTCTCGTTTCATTGGAATCTGGGCATCGCAACTAATAATCATGCCAAAGCCTATGCCCTGTACCAAGGCCTCCATATCACTAAAATCCTGAACATTCACTCCCTTTCAGTGATTGGGGACTCCAATATAATCATAGGTCATGTACGCAAAGGATCCCACCCCCCAAATCCCCACTTAAAAGCCATTCTCCAATGAATTTCGACAACACTCAATCTTTTCCACAATATCTCCCTCTTCCATGTTCTCCGACGAAATAATCAATTGGCTGACACCCAAGCACATATGGCAATTGATCTAGATCAAGGCTCGTTAGTGGTTAACGAACTTACTCTTTACAAGCCCATCCCATGAATTTTGACTCCTGACAGTTAGCTCCTCTGCCCACTCAGCGCGTCGTGGCGAAATGGACCTTGGTCTGGGTCACATTTCCATCTGGTCATAAATCCCTCCCCCTGTCAATTACACCTAGCCACCCTCCCCCTCACCACACTGTGTGTCATTGCAGCTGCCAACAACTGCCCCACATTACCTCTCGACACCTAGGCACCCTCCCCCTCACCTCAGTGTGTGTCTTGTGACACCTTATCTTCATCTCCCCAGACTTGGGAAGTCATTTAGAAGTCCCTTTGGAAGCTCCTGTGCATGGAAGTGAATATTGGAGTGAGACGAGCATGTTCAGCATGACGTCCAGAGCGTATTGTGCATTGATTTTAGGTAATGCGAAGGGTACCAACATCAGCAGTGAGCATAGCTGCAACTCGTGGCTAATTTTGGGAAATTGGTTATGTTCTATGAATCAAACAAGGGTGATGGCGCATATCATAGAAGGAGCAACTGATATCATTGGTATTCTCATTCCTAAGTAGAACAGAGAAATGTCCACTCCTCACTTGAGCACTCATACCTGCGTAAATCAGCAGATAACGCAAGGACTTTAGGCAAGGTGAACAGGCAAAATCAGAGAATGGTTTTAGTGGAAGAGCACGACACGCTAGTAAGCACGGTGTAGAATCTTCAATTTCAGCTCAGGGCTCTTTGAACACAAGTTTTATCCATCACAGAGATTACCATCCAACATAGGGGTGAGCAGCAAAGAAACAGGGATGAGTTTGAAGCTTTAAGATAATAGATAGAGGCACTCCAATTTGTGGCTGGACCTGCGTCACCCATAGCCTCCCCGAATAATTTCATCTCCAATGAGGCCTCCTCACCAGAATCATGCCCCTGAATGGACCTCAACCTGTGGCCTCCAACAGAGGAAGAATCCCCTGCACCGGATCAAAACAAAATCTAAGTGTATGCAGTGTTTTTTTATGCTAATTCTAGGATCTTTTTGCATGGTTTTCACCATAATAGCTCAAATAGGCTTTAGCATTTTAGTAAGAAATACCCCTGCTCTTCACTTCCTACATGGAGAGTAAAGGTGAGTGAATTTTTAATTTTGCAACTCTTGTAACATAGACTATGTACTCTTCCTGCGTTTCCTTGCAATTTTTTAATACAATTTTTGCCCAGTTTCTGTTAAAAAAAAAATATCAATCCAGGGTGTTAGTAAACTTTTGAGATGCCGACAAAATATATGTAGGACCAAGAAGCTAAATAATTCTACTAAATTCAAAAGGAAAATATCGTAATAAATCATTTCCAGAACTCAATATTAAACATGTAGGCTATATTCATTTAGTTCACTCAATGATTCAAACAACTCCTGTAGCTTTACCAAGCATAAAACTAAAGAAATATGTAGTCATAAAATTAGATCTAGAGGTATCAACATTGTAATTTTGAGTCTTGTAACTTTGCAATTTTCTCAAGATTCTTGGGTTAATAATGTCAAGATATTTGGTTTCACACCACACATGGTTTTTAACACACTTGCAGAATTTGGAATGCATAAATAAATGATCACAAAGGAATGAACAATAAATAGATTAACTAGAAGCAATTGAAAAGAAATGCAACAAGCATGAGTTAAACTAAACTATGAAATCGATACACAAATTAAATACAAAATAAACTGACTAACATGAAATGCATGCTCAAGTCAGGGGGGGCTCCAAGCTGAGCATACGCTGTTGTGAAACCACAACAATTAACTCACAAGGTGAAACAACAACAGACTTTAGATTACCATCAACAAGGTGTTTTAGAGAGGAACAATCCTCTTTACAATGATATTCTTTCCTTATTGATACAATGAACTCCCTTTAATGAATTCCCAAGACTGATACCCCCCTCATGTTTATACATACAACTTACCTTTCATAAAAGGAAAGGGGTTACAACAAGCTAACAAATGGATCTCACAACCATCATATCTTGGTTTTAACTTGATTAAGATAATGGAGCTTGTTTGGATAATTTGAAGAACATAAAAGAATAAAAATATAATTCTTCACAAAATCCATATTCCGAAATTCATCCACAAGAGGTGTGACCATTCAAATAACCAATGCACTACTAAAATTATAGGAATGAAATAATAAATCCATTTGAAGAGTCTCCCATAATTCCCTTGTCATGAATTTTCCAAGGATTTTTCTCACTTTTCACCTTAATGGCCATATTCAACACAAAACCCATCTCTTGGAATTTACAAATTCGCCCGTGCATGCTTGAAAATGACATGGAAAAACAACTTCTAGAAACACGCCACTACAAGAAATCTGGTAGCAAGGGCACTACCATAATTTTGGAAAGTGCCAAAATATACTACAACTTTTAGGAGCAAGTTAAAAAACCATAATATCCATTCCATGTAACCACCAAACATGGAAAAATAATAAAAATAATGATCATGCGTCTCATGAAGCTTGTATGAAATGAAAGTGGATAATATGGGTGATATATGGAAACGTGAATCATAAATGTGTGAAGGATAAATGATAAATTAAATAATTATAGGTTAAATGGTTATTGAAAAAATGTCAAAACCGAGGTTCAACATCCCCCCACACTCAAGTAATTGCATGTCCTCATGCAATGAAAGGACATGAATGTTATCCTTTAGTCTTCTAATATACTTTCTTTATGCAAGGCAAGGAGGATTGGCATAATGAGGATGATGCATCTTGAAGTTGATTTGATATTTGATCGGTGTTGCTTGGAAGAATGAAGAAGCTACTGAGTGAAGGAGTTCTATGTTGTGAGAAATACGACGACCCCTTCTTATTGTTGAACCAATAACTACATGGATAATTTATTGAAGAACTTTCCCAGTTAGTAACCTGGTTTTGAAGAAAAGCTCGTGTCTAACTGTGCTAGGATCCTGGTTTTCATAGTTAGACTCATTTTTTTGTTTACTTTTTATTTATTTATTTATTACAATATCCTACCCTACTTAGAAAAGGAAACCTTTTCTCAAGTGTAGGAGTATTTCCAATAAAGCCATGTGTGTAACATGATTACAAATGTACTCATATTCAAATTTGAAATATAAGATTTGATAGATACCAGAATATGAGGAACTAGCTTCTCTGATTGATACGATGCTAAGAGATTTTGGAGAATGAAGGAACATTGCATACTAATAGTTGTTTGGAACAATTGATCCCCGTGGATCTCAATGGTCATCCAACTTTTCCTCTGAATCAATGTTTTCAAGCATATGGTTTTGATAAAACCATGATATTCACCCTTTTGATGGGGAATATAATGTAATGTCATCTCGATTTGTTAATTACAACCATCATGTAATCATTTCCTAGTGGTCTTATGTACATGCCTATAGAATTAATGCACCAAATCCCATCAAAAATCTGTAGTTAAGCATGCTTGGGCTAGAGTAGTACTGGGATGGGTGAGCTCCCAGGAAGTCCAAGTGTGTTACATGCCTATGGCATTTTGTAAACTTGGACTAATTTATCCCGCATGCATCATGGGAATTATTCTCTTATCACTCTCTCATATATAATTGAGGTGAAGGAGGTCCTTTGAGTATGGAATGGAGTGTGATGTAATGCTTATTTCGAATGAGCATAGTCGACACATCTTTCTCTTCATAGATAAGCTACCACCATTCTAGCCAGTTTGTGTTCTATAGTATTATGTTATTCATTAATAGAAGTTGGGTTTAATTGTATTTATGTGTTCTTCGCTATAGTTTGGTTTGTATCTCATTTTTTTGTCAACATAATCCAGATCAATGGTATCATAGTAGTCTTCTCCTTGTTATTTCTTGGTGCATGTCCCCAACGAGGTTAGGGTATAAAAATTTGGGTCTTGAGCTAGTTTCACTTGGGGACGATCAATCTCACCATGCCAAGTCAACTCCCATGATGAAATAAAAAAGATATGGCAGAGTAGGAGATCCTTTCAATACATTGTTCGAGGAATCCCTCACGCGATAGAGGAATGAGATGATGGATAACTTCATTTATATCCTTCAATGACTACACATGGTGGTTGATGCATCTTTGAATAGAATCCATTTAGGAGGTGTGATACCCTTCAAGGTACAATTTAATTTTGATATTGTTATAGCAAGATTTGCCTCACCATTGCTATCTTGCACAGAGGGCCTTTTTCCATTTCCCTATGCAGACTTATCAACCCCTTTTTGATAAATCCAGAGCCAAAAATATATATTTTTCCACATATATGCTCCCTAACTACTTTTCAAGATGCGTATATGCTTGTTGCTCCACTACATCTCGCCTGTATCAGGATTTGTGCCAGAAAATACAAAATGAAGTCGGGTTTCCATGTCAGGATAGAAGATATTTGATCTTTGGCATTCCATATACTGGAAACATTCTAACTTGGCCCTTCAGTTTCATTCTGGAGGCTATAAGAGCACAATTTTGAGCTATGGAAAAGGAGGAGAAAGCATTCAACTTTGAGATCAATGTTACTCTCGAGAAATTACTTCATATTGAGTCTGCATCCCTTTGTCCCTCAAGTCTGAACATAGTGTTTAGCCCCCAAGCTCTTTCCTTATTGTCGAGAGGACCTCAATACCTATTTTCTATGAGCTTTCCTTTGGTGGAGGATTGAAGTGGTGGAGACCCGGTTGGAAGGAACTTGGTTTCTTGGTTTCGAACCGTGCAGACACGGAAGTCTGTAATGTTGATACTTTTGTTGATCAATTATTAATAGAAATACTCCTTTCCCGTCCTATCGATATCTTGCAAATATATGATTATTATCCATGGGCATGTTTGTAATGTTTATTAATGGATTGTGCTATCTGATGTGCTAACTCATTTTATATATTGTCACTATATACTTGCATCGCTTGTTTGTTGAGAACTTCTTGCAGGTGTAAATCTTTGGGTCAAAGTGCTCAACAGTGGAACGACATCAAACAGATGGATCAAGGTAGGCTTCTTCCTCGTATTTCACATTAGTTTATATAGCACATGTTGGAATTGAGTTTATTTCTGCATTCATACCTGTCTGTTGTGGTTTACCCTTGGCCATAGAGAGTTTTTCCCTTGTAACAGAATTGGCGACTATACTGGGGATATATCTTCCTTCTAAGGGTTGAAGTATTTTTTCTTCTGACATTGCTCTTTTTCCTTTGTGTTTCTTGTCGTATCACATTTGGATAGAGTTTGTTCATCTGGCTCTGATTTTTTCAGCCTTTTACCCTTGCCTAGCATTTTTTTTAAAGATATATGCCCTTTTTTCCCTGACAGCTGCGTATACACGCTTTTTGTCCCACTATAAGATGAGTATATACGCCCTTTTCTCTTGAATAATCACGTATACCACTTCCCCTTGCTTGCTTTCTTGGTTTAGTGACTGTTGGGTAGGTTTTAAGGATCACTGAGCCTTCTTGGGTCTCTGTAGTGCCTATTGAGATTATCTGGGATGACAAGAAACCTGTTTGGAGTTGAATTTTTAGGCGGCGTATTTCTCTTTGTTTTCCATTTTTTATTTGTCCTTGGTAGTTGGTTTGTCTGCTTCGCTACTTGGTATTCTACTCGAGTGATTTATTTTATACACAGTAGAAGTTATATATCAAGTCGCTTATCAGTCCATGCATTTTCTTTTTAATACATTGAAAATACAAAAAAAATAGGTATTTTGCATTGGTTGGTATTTTTGTCTTGGAACCTTTATCATTATCTTAGCACATTTAGCGAAAGATTGCATTTTAATTTTGAGTTGCAGAGTTAAAATTGAAGATTGCATTGTTTTTATTTAGCATACCATTCACTGAAAAGTTAAAGTTAGGCTTTGCATTATAACTATTTTTATTTTCATGCAGAGTCATAACACCGTGGGTTTCGACCAATAAAATTTATGCTTTAAACTAAAATTGATTAGTAACGATTTTATTATTTAGGGTGCACAAACTAGCCTAGGATTTAGTGCCTTGGAATAGGATTTTTTGAGTAAACTTCTCCAAGGAAATTAAATCAACATATGTGTCTAAGACAGGGAGTTGAGAAATCCATTGTATAATTGGTAATATCATGAGGCTCCACTCACACCGGAGTTAAGCACGAGGTCACGTGAAGTTTTTTGAAGGGATAACCCCTGGATACTCACCTAGCGTCAGAGATATTTATGTGGATTTATTCGTATTTGGGGATCTTGCTAGTATCCATACCTTTGTGAGAGGCGGTACTTTCAAGGTTTCGGGCTTTGCTACCCTGCCCATATGGTAATCTAGACTTACAACTGTTTGTCTGTGCATCAGCTATACAGTGGTTGATTAGTTTCTTGACTTAGGTTTCGCATAGGTTACTTGCAGGGGTTATTCTACTTGTATCATGAGTCAGATAGGGGACAAACATCACACAACCTTTATGGAAGATTACCTCTCTGGGGGGATCTGATCGACTAGTTGTTAAGCCTACGAGGGCCCTTATAACTGATTTTGTTGCCTCCAAACTTTAGCAGGGAGTCTCAGGTCCCTTCTGGACGAGGCATACCTTCTTTAGCGAGGGAGGCCACTCAACCACTTTAGCCCATTTGCATGCATATTGGTCGTCTGAATTTTTGGTATTCTCTTTTATTACTAGTTGGCCATAGGAATCTGGTTTTTGGTTTCATTATCATGGATAGCAGAGTGCCTTTTACTCCTCCATTCACCGCTACCCCCCCCCATGATACCTCCTCATTTCATGGGGGCAAACCCTTCTGTTTTTTACAATGGTATGCACGATTACAACACTCAATCCTCACCTTGGGTCTCTAGTCATTTTTCTGTTGATATGCCTTCCCACATGCAACCCCTTCCCTGTTCTACTTATATAAATCCTAGCATTAGACCCGGGGGCACCATCGCTCCCATGCCCACTTCTTCGTTTGATATGAGTCGTGTTACCATGGAAGGTTGGAACCTTCCACCTTATGGATCCAATCCTAGCTATGCTCTTTCTGGATCCAGTGCTCAGATGGGTGCTTATTACACCCCGCCCATGTATCTTTCATCTGCCATGTCGGTCCCTTTAAACACTTTTTTTGCACCAGGTCCTCAAGTACCCCCAGGTCTTTCGTATGGGGAGAATCAATTTTATAATTCAGGCTACCTTCCTTATGGGACACCCTCACAAGGGGGAAACATATATTCTCACTCGAATAATTCTTATCCTACCTCGGTCTCTTTACAGACCTCAATGATGATTCCCGTCCAGGCCTCTTCAGACCACCTTGGCATAAACCACCATGTTTCTGGGCCAGGATAGGGAGTATACCAGGATCCTTTCTAGCCTGCAATGTTTTAAAATCAATCTTTTCTGGGATCTTGGAATCAAATACCGCAATCTATCGCCATCCCAACCACTGTAAGCCACACCAATGCACCATCGCCCACCTCTGCTAGTCATGTCGGAGATGAGTCGACACTTTCTACAAATCATGTCAACAACTCGCTTCCAACCTCTGCCAATTATGTTGGGGGAACCATCCTTTTCACCCCAGATCATAGCCATGTAATGCCTCTGACTCCTATTCATCATACAAGAGACAACTCTCTTTCCTTGGCCAGTCCCATTGAGAAACCTAAATGTCTCAGACGTAAGCCTAAATTCCTTTACAAGACTTGTGAAGGAAGCCCTCTTACTCGCTTATGCCCAGTGACTGTCGGGATACCAGAGGTGTGGGGCTCACCCAAAAGCCCTTCAGACTCTGAGACACCCATGGTTACTCCTCACACCACTTTACCTTTAATTATCCCGACAGTCTCACCGCCGATATTTTCCTCTGACCTCAGCCCCTCCACAGAGGGTGAAGCATCTCCCGCCCCTGTTACCATGCATCCTCTTCAACCTATAGTTGAAGAAGTGATCACACTGGTGCCATTTATGGTCAAACCGAATCTCCCTGAAAAGAGTGATGCACCCTCCAGTCACATCATCAACATTCCAAGTCCTCCCCCTTCTGAACAAGAGAGATTCATTCTTCCTATGAATACTCTCTCTCTGAGTTCTGACAAGGTTCCCTTCCACTGGAATGACCTGAAGGGACATCCCATACCCCCACCTATGTTTGTTCCACTAAGAGACATTATTTGAACCATAATAGAGACTATGTACTCCATTAACACTTTATCCTCCTCGACTTGGAGAGCTTTAGGCTTTCCCAATATTTTGTCAGCTATCTGCAGGATACTGACTTTCGGTAGAAGGCCGAGACAGGAACCTTGGCCTCCTCCTCTACATGTTGATTATAACTAAAAATGAGTCTTAGTTAAGGTCTTTTCCAACTCATTATTAAAAATTGAAAGGATCGTCGAGTGATTTGTCCCTTTCACACTCATTAAAATTGGATTTGAAAGATAATGAGTCTTAGTTAAGCTCTTTTCCAACTCGCTATAAAAAATGGAAAAGATCGCCAAGTGAACTTGTCTTTTTCACACTCGTAAATTGGATTTGAAAAGACGTCTATTTGGCACAAGTTTACCCCTTTTTCACACCAAGTAGACTAAAAGATATAAAAAAGAACATTTTTTGGCGTTAAATTGTGATTGCATCTCATGCCTTTGCTTGCAATATTGAGCCTTTAGCCGGTTCTCGCTTTGCGTTATAAACCATGGCCCAAGCAGTTTGCATCCTCAACCAAGCAGAGCCTTGTTTATATCCTTCACAATTTGACACCCTATACCCTGGAAGGAACATCACCCCGAGTGTCCATCTCCCGCGTGCATTTCCTTGCATTGAGCATAGGTACGTTCCACTGCTGAAACTAGTTTTGCTTACTTGCGACACTCGTTCCCTCCTCTGTATCATAACATTCACTTGTTATGAAAAAACAAAAAAAGATGAGCGGGAAGGGAGTACTATATTGTGATTGGTAGCAGTCGTGTCACCTTTGAACAAAGCACAAAGTTATTGAGTCCTTGCGTCATCATAATTTTGGGTTTAGCATGGCCTTAGGAAGATGATCTCGTTACATAATTTTCTCTACCGACTGGTTAATCTTCCAGTCACTATAGATAACATTATGGATGCCTCCTACATATAGTTGTCAAATCATTAAGTCTATGCTGTCGGAGTCCACCGTATGTCTCATGCTCTTGCTCAAAGGAATTCTATCAACCTGTGTCGGCCACTCCTCAGAAATATTGACTTTGCATGTTGGCCATACCCTCAGTTTGTCTCAGAATCACATGATAATTTGGTCTTATGATGCACCCTGGCCCTACTTTCATCATTGGTAGGTCACCTTGAACCCAGCAATTGACATTTCATCATGGATCGTTGACTGGGTGGTTTCCCTTGTGTTCGACAGCAAGACATCTATTCACACTTTGGGATTCGTGCAGTGTCTTGGATGCCATTAGCCTTATTGGTGGCGTGCTCTCCTTTTGTCAACAGTTTTCATCGTTGACTGCTATTCAGAGGGTCTTTTTTGTGTACCGCTTACATTTGGCACACGTGAAAGATGCTTAGGGTCGTTGGTTCATGAACATGTTCTTCGTCCGATCTCCACCAAATCATGAAGCTCCTGCTTTGTTCCTCATGTTGATTGATGAGAGATGCCTTAATGCTCTCCTTTCAGTGGGTCTCTTTCCATCGACTTCATCTAATGTATTCTGGATATGAGACTTAGAGTTTTATGAGTACCTTGAGGCTTGCAGTCATTAGTGGCAGGCTCTCTCGCCATTTGACAGATGGGAATACATCAATGTCTCTTGATCAATGGATCTCTCAAGTGTTCGGCACAAGCTCCTTTATTCACATTTGTAGATATGTATTCGGTGCCTTGATACATACTTTCATCATTGGTAGGATGTCTCGCATTTGTTAACGGTATACCTTAATGATCGGTAATCAAACAATGTCTCGTCATGTTCAACCTCAACTCATTTATTCACATGATGTAGACTTGCACCATTGGCAGATTGTATTGAAGACTTGAAGAAATCACTTTGTGGACGCAACTTTCCTGAGCTGTTGCTTCCATTTCATTGGACCAGTACCTATTTGACTTTGGTGATCATGGGAGTTTAGATTGTACTCCATGGTATACAGATATCTTCAGATTTATTTTGATACTGGTTTCACTGGGCCTTGTTCGTGACTATGACAACTATTGGCATGTAACTGTATTTATACTTACCTACTCATGGCCATGAACACTTGTTGGTATATTTTCCACATGGATCTGCATTGTATTCTTGGCAGCCATGTATGAAAATTCAATACATAATGTAATGAGCAATTGAGTGCGTCCAATTGTTTCTCTACCACTCCTCTTCTAGGTTATTTATAATGTATTTCGGCCATCAAAGATACTCCTCTGATCTCACACATTAGGGGGGCATCTATTATAGCAAGATTTGCCTCACCATTGCTATCTTTCATAGAGGGCCTTTTTCCATTTCCCTATGCAGACTTATCAACCCCTTTTTGATAAATCCAGAGCCAAAAATATATATTTTTCCACATATACGCTCCCTAACAGCTTTGCAAGATGCGTATACGCTTGCTGCTCCACTACAACTCGTGTATATCAGGATTTGTGCCAGAAAATACAAAATGAGGTTGGGTTTCCATGTCATGACAGAAGATATCTGATCTTTGGCCTTCCATATACTGGAAACGTTCCGACTCGGCCCTTCAGTTGCATTCTGGAGGCTATAAGAGCACAATTTCGAGCTATGGAAAAGGAGGAGAAAGCATTCAAATTTGAGAGAAAAGTTACTCTCGAGAAATAACTTCATATTGAGTCTGCATCCCTTTGTCCCTCAAGTCTGAACATAGTGTTCAACCCCCAAGATTTTTCCTTATTGTTGAGAGGACCTCATTACCTCTTTTCTATGAGTTTGCCTTTGGTGGAGGATTTAAGTGGTGGAGACCCAGTTGGAAGGAACTTGGTTTCTTGGTTTCAAACCGTGCCGACACAGAAGTATGTAATGTTGATACTTATATTGATCAATTATTAATAGAATACTCATTTCCCGTCCTATCAATATCTTGCAAATATATGATTATTATCCATGGGCATGTTTGTAATGTTTATTAATTGATTGTGCTATCTGATGTGCTAACTCATTTTATATATTGTCACTATATACTTGCATCGCTTGTTTGTTGAGAACTTCTTGCAGGTGTAAAGATTTGGGTCAAAGTGCTCAATGGTGGAACAACATCAAGCGATTGGATCGAGGTAGGCTTCTTCCTCGTATTGCACATTAGTTTATCTAACACATGTTGGAATTGAGTTGATTTCTGCAGTCATACATGTCTGTTGTGGTTTACCCTTGGCCATAAAGAGTTTTTCCCTTGTAACAAATATCCCCTTATTTGAAGGCTATATAGTTGCAGATTCTCTAGAGAAATGGTTGAACCTACTAGAAGGTTATTACTTTGTCCAAAAAAATTCCAATGGTGAAAATATCACCTTCGCACTTCTTAAATTCCTTCCCCATGTCAAATCTTGGTGGGAAGGTTACTGGGAGAGGCACACCATGGATGAATATATGCCATTCGGGAGAGAAACCACCTGGGTGACATTTTTGGATGCCCTCAAGGAGGATTTATACCCTATTGGAAGATACAATGACCAATATATGAGATGGATGTCTATGTGTCAAAAGAGAGAATAGACATTTCCAGAGTATACAAACATCTTCCATACCCTATGATCAAAGTTGGATATTAAAGCAGAGAGACACCTATTTTTTAAGTTCCATAGTGGCCTACACATGTACATCCCAACAGAGATGGATTTCTTGGACATCTCCTCATCGGGAGCTGCTTATAGATGTGTTGTCAAAATTGAGCTGAAATTTAAGCAGCGGAATAAGCGGGAGTTTCGGTTTGCAAATCCACAACAACATAAGCATGAAAAAGATGGCCCTAACACACAGAACAAGGGATAGAGAAAGGAATACCAACATCAAGATAAACAGTGCAATCCACGGGAAAATAAGGGTAACATGAAGATGAAGAAGGAAAATGGAAAGTGGTGTGAGTTCCACAAAATCCCTTGGCACAACACTGATGAATGTCCCTCAAAATAGTCATTTATCATCAATATTAAAGAAAAGAAGTCAGACCCTGAATTAGACTCTGATTCAAAACAAATAAAGTGGATCATCGATGCATAACCTATTGCTACCATCGCAATGACAAATATCCAACCACACGAGTCAGAGAACCTTGAGGAGGGGGAGCACCTCTTCCATTCACAGATGTGGGGGAAGGGGACCCCACTACATTTAATTATTAATAACGAGATCTAGAAGAATGTGATCTCAACTGAGGTCATCAAGAGATTGAATATGATGATGATGTCACACCCCCAACCATACACCATTGGTTGGTTGAGCTAGGGACAAGACCAAAACAATGTCGCAAAGTAATCTCTTAGACCACAAAGTTTTCCCTCTTCCCAATCCAGTCAGAAGGTGAACAAAAGGTCACTGTGACCACCACATCCTTAGTCCAAGACCTTTCTATACAACATAAGCATGTCAAAAATATTGTAGAGGAGAAAAAATATATTTTTTCACCCACACGGGTGCCTTTGTACTCCCAAGTTAAGCATTCCATTGAATCAGTGTCCTGTTCTCCCTTACCTAATGGTCCAATATATAGACGCTCCCTTACAGAGAATGATAGTCTTGCATATGTTCAACATAGCTATAATAGATCCCTTCATAGCTTTATTGGCTATGACCCTTTTCAGGTATGCTTGGGGTTCCAACCATTATCCCCCATCAATATAGCTCTTCATGTTGCATATTCACCAATAGAGTCCTCCCACACTTAGACCAAGGAAGATCATGCATCAAAATTTGTTGAACAGATCCAACACCTCCAAAAATAGGCTCACGACATCCTTCAACATGCTAATTCCAAGTATAAGAAGGACATCTACTTCAACAAGGCAAGTGGCTCACCAAGGTTCATATTCAACGAAAATTTCCCAAACTCTCGAGGGAACTTGATGCAATGGGGACCATTGCTTCCTAAGAGGGGAGGATTGATCTAGGTGGATCTCAACGGCCATCCACCTTTTCCACTAAATCAATGTTTTTTACCCCATGGTTTTGATAAACCATGATATCCACCCTTTTGATGGGGAATGTAATGTAATGGAATCTCCATTCATTAATTACAACCATAATGTAATGATTTCCTAGTGGTATTATGTACATTCCTATAATATTAATGCATCGGATCCCATCAAAACTCCGTGGTTAACCACACTTGGGCTAGAGTAGTACTAGAATGGGTGACCTCCCGTGAAGTCCTAGTGTGTTACATTCCTATGGCATTTTGTAAACTTAGACCAATTTATCCCACATACATCATGAGAATTATTTTCCTCTCACTCTCTCATATATAATTGAGGTGAAGGAGGTCCTTTGAGTATGCAATGGAGTGTGATGTAATGATTATTGTAAATGAGCATAGTCAACATCCATTTCTCTTCAGAGATAAGCTATCACCATTACAACCATTTTTTGTTCTACAATATTCCCTTATTCATTAATAGAAGTTGGGTTTCACTATATTTTTGTGTTCTCTGCTATAGTTTGGTTTATATCTCATTTTGTTCTCAACATAATCCAAATCAACCATATTTCAATGTAGTCACTACTCCCTTGGTTCTCTTGTTTATCAGTGTTGGTTTACATGTCCTCCTTTATTGTACCCTATAGATCTTTGAAGGTTTTACTTTTGTATAAATGATCCAAACACAAACTTGCATTAAATTCTTCAATCTCTGGTTCCAATTCCATCTCTCCATTAAATGCTTCCCATGGTTCTTTGGTATCCTCTGCAGATTGAAAAGGATGGTCGAATGCAAGAATTTGATGCAGATGTTGATCATGGGACCTTTTTTCTTCTATCACTTCCTAAGATGCGGATCTATCTTCAATTTCTACCAGAAATTGAGAAAGTTCTTAAAGTAGCATCCTTCTTTACTCAACAACTCTTGAGCATTTTTAAATACTTATTTCCAGTTGATAATCCTTTTCTTTCACATGGGTTAGTGTACGAGGGTTCTTATGGAAATAAAAACTTCTTAAAGAAATAAATGAAATAAGCACACCACACAAAGAAAACTACAAAGTAAAACTTATAAATCACAATAACAATCATGTACTTGAACACCCTCATGCTACTAAGATCCCATTGTCACCAAGTCATCTTTTGACATGACTTAGCTTCTTTATTTCCATGAATCAAACCAAAGGAAAACATGAAATACAAAAAACCATCAGAATCAAAAGGAGAAAATGAAAGAATTGAAAACCAAATTACCAATTCCTAATCCCTTATCATCTCCCTGAAAATGATGCCAAAAATGTCAGTCTATTTAATAGCTTAAATTGATTAACATCAAATTATCAGCCTAGGGTGTTCGTAAACTTGTGACATGCCAAAAAAATATATGCAGGACCATACAACTAACTAATTATACTAAATTCAAAAGGAAAAGAGCTTAATAAATCATTTCTAGGAGTCAAGATTAAACATGGAGGCTATAATCATTTAGTTCACTCAATGATTCAAACAACTCTCGTAGATTTACCAAGCATAAAACTAAAGAAATCTGCAGTCATAAAACAAGATCCATAGGTCTCAATATTGTAAGTTCGAGTCCCGTAACTTTGTAGTTTTCTCAATATTCTTGGGTTAACAATGTTAATATCACTGGTTGGACACCACACATGGACATTAGTGCACTTGCAGAAATTGGAATGCATAAATAAATGAGCGAAAAATAAAATGAATAAAGGAATGAACAATGAATAGATTAACCGAAAGCAATTGAAAGGAAATGAAACAAGCATGAAATAAACTAACCTACATAAATTAAATACAAAAGAAACCAACTAACATGCAATGCATACTCAGGTCAGGGGGCCCTTATGGTTTTTCATGCACTGTGGTGAAACCACAACGATTAACTCACAAGGTGCAACAACAATAAACTTTAGATTGTCATCTACAAGATGTTTTTGTAACATCCCGCTCTGGCACACTGACAAAACTTATTCTTTGAGGACACTTGCTCGCAAGTGATCTGGATTTTTATGATGATGAACCACTTAACCTTGATGATGATGCGTCACGATTGATGACATGATGTTTTACTATTGCTATATACAGGTGCTATTGACTCAGTTTCATTGAGTGTGCAGGGTTTCGGACCTTGAGGATGCAGAGGCATCGGTGGAACTCCCTTGGACTCCGGATTGAGTCAGGGAGTGGGCTA